>VZTH01003433.1:140891-260883 GCA_013397815.1 Aleadryas rufinucha | reverse complement strand
GGCAAGGGGAGGAGGGGGAAGCGAGGGGAGGGAGGGGCCGGGGAAGCCCCCCCGGACGCCCACGCTGCGCAGGGCTGCTGCCAAGGCGGCGGGGAGCCCCGCAGCCCCGCGGCGGCCGGGCAGGAGCCGGTCTCCGAGCTTCGGGCTCGGGGAGAATTGCAGCGGCTCCCGCTCGCCCTCCTCTACGCAATCCTACGTGATCGAGGTTTGGATGAGAAATATCGCGCAGGCAAAGCGAGGCAATTGCAGCTCCGCGGCGGCTCTGCCCCTCCGCCCGGGCAGACCCGCCGCCCCCGCCGGCAGCCAGGCTTCCCCGGGACCGCAGCCCTCCCGGCGGAGCCGCCTGCCACTCGTGCAGCCACCCCGGCCGCCTCCCTGGCCACTGCTGTCGGCGCCCGAGCACCCAGCCTCGGCAGCCGAGCGTGTCCGTGGCTTTCCCTGCTTCTCCGTGGAAGCAGAGAGAAGGGACAACCCCGGCAGCCCGAGGGCTACTCTGCGGGGGGGCCGGTTCCTCAGCTGGGGAGCGTGCGGGCGGCTACAGCGGCGGTGGGCACTGCTGGGCTGCCCCCGGCCACAGCGGTCCCACGACACACCGCCATCAGCAGGTGCTGAGCCAGCTCCCGCCTATCTCCAGCCATAAAACTGCACCGAAAAAAACTGAAGGTGCAGATACATGCAATGGCAGGACAGGACTAATACAGTCCTGAAGGTGTAGGGGTGATGCATGTCCCCAGCTGACAAGAGCATTTTAAACCAGTTGGTGACACGCCCTAGGAATTACCGGCTTTAGCAAAATAATCTTTTTAACTACTTCACCTCTAAATTCTAAAAATTTTCTAAATTCTTCACCTCTAGACTTCAGCTCTAAACTATTGTAATGCATTGGGGGAAAAAAGACAACTAAAACAGTCACCCATTATGTCCATAAAGATTAAGTAAACTCTGGCATTACTTCCTGATTTTTACTCTTAGTCTCTATGCATAGCAAAACAAGGTGGAATCAGGTTCTCCAGGCTGTTGATCTCTTTTTAACTACTGCCAACTTTTTTTGAGCAGATTTGCCCATCCCAATCAATAAAGATTTTTCTTCCCTTTCCTGTAGCTAAAATGCTTCATATTTTAATTTTCTCTATCAGATTATTTCACTTGACATCAAAGAATTATTGCAGTACAAGGTACAGGCATGGCCTAAAGAAAGCTGTTTGCAATCAGAGAATCACTGTCTGAACTGCCAGTGAATTATCCAAAGCTTCATCTTCAAAGGATGTGAGGATATCCCATATCTTCTCAAGAAAGAGGTTTTCCATCTATATATAAAGATAGATTTTTGCCTGTAGTCTTCAAATCTCTGGTGAAAAAAAATGCTGGTTTATCCACCCCATATTAGATAAGTTCCAGTCATTTTGATGTGCAACTAATTTGTTTTGTTGTGTAGCTGTAAACTAGGAGCAGCAGCTCTGCACTTAGAAATGATCCTATCAGTGGTAAAGTCGGTCACAGTATTTTTTTTCCTGACGATTTGTGGATCTGAAAAGAGAGTTGCTGCAACTCTTAGGAAGAAAGGCTTCTCCCAGGTCTTTCCTGCTTCTGCAGTGACTGAATTAAATTAAGCCAAAGCTTGTGAAACTGAATGTAGTGTTGCATTTGCCAACATGCAGGTCTGTCTTTCTCTATAGATGGCCAAGGAGTCCACGGGGTTTGGTTCTGAACACGGGCACAGTGCCATGAGCTCCTGGTGACATGACTGACATGCACATCTGATCTGCACAAGTCAGAGCATGCCCCAACTTCACAAAAATTTCTGAAGAGCCCGAGCTTTTATAAACACCAAGCAAGCCCAGAGTGGTCTTCAGGTGGAGAATGGAAGGCCAACCTCATCATGCTCCTGCATTGTCATTCTCACCGGTGAAATGTTACCTTTGGTGGGCTGCCAAGTGAAACGGGAAAGCCTCCATGTGCTTTCATCTCTAACAGTGGAAGTTCTCTCCTTCAACTTCCATTCGGGCAAACAGGGCTCTAAACTGCTCCTATTTTCATCTGTATCAGCTACACCTCTTTGAGGGTTGTGCAGGCTACACTGTTACAAACCAGCTAGCCCCTGTGAAATGCACGGGCTGCATTCCTCATTGCTACTAATGGAAGCTGAATTATTCGAGCAAACTGGGCCAATATGGCATTTTTCCTTAAGGAACATAATTTTAAAACATATTTATATATAATATAATATCTACATTATGTAGTTATTATGGAAAATTTTCTCCCATGCCTCTTGTCCCCAGGCTGCCTCCTCACTTCAGTCCCAGTCTGCAAAGCTGCACACTGCACCCTATGAAAAGGGAGTGCAAGAGTAGCACCGATTCATAAAATGACCACAACAGACTGTTTTGACGACACTGGAGAGACATGCCAGTGCTCCTCCTGCAGTTTGTGGAGAAAGACCACATCTGGCAGAGGTTCAGACTCCCTGTGGCCACTGGAGGATCAGACTCACTGCGCTGACTAAATATCCCCACCCCACCCCAAACATGCCAAGACCCTCTCCATTAGGCACTCACTATGGAAAGTGACTAATATCAATATTTCAAGACACTGCCATTTCTGAGGTTTCATTCTCTTGATAAATAAACTATTCTGTCCTTAGTGCTGAGGTTTAAAATGAAGGCCTGGCTGAATTTCAGGGCTTTGGTGACTTGAGCAGAGAAGAGATCTAGAATTGCATTTCCTTACTTTCCTAAACAGAATGATCTATCTAGGTCAAAACTGAGGTTATTGGCATCTTTCCTTAGTGAAGTGTAATAATTCCCGCAGGGTTGCTAACAGAATATCCTGTTTATTTTTCATAGAGCCTTCAAAAGCCATGGGCTGTGTTCTGTAGATTCAGTCATTAGGCATATCTCTGCTTTACTAATTCTGTACACACAGAGCTAACTACAGCTACAAACATATGCAGGTTTTTTGCTGTTTTATCTGCAGAGCTACTGAAAATGCATACATGAAAATTAAGGAAGAGATTTACATTTAATACCACTTTAAAATGTGTATGCACATTGCTGGAGTTGAATGGGAAAAAGAAAGACGCCCATCTCTGGCCAATAATTATGAATGGCCTAATTCACCATTTTACAGCAGCATAGCAACAAATCTCTTCCAATAGGAAGGCACTGTTGAGTTTGAAAGTCTGCATGCAGACACCCCTTAAGAATTGTACCAAATTTCCACGCTGTGTAAATTACATCTAAAATGTGCATTGCCAGGGCTGCTTATTAAGCAGAATTAAACCCATATCCGTGTTTTATTAACTTTATTCTTTACAAGATAGCCCCTTGTTGCATGTCTAGCATAATTAAAATTCATGCAGCTTTGGCATTCCCCAGTCTCTCTGCGTGGGTGGACTTTTTGAAAAAAAACATGCCTGGGTAACCCGATAAAGAAAAGAAAATACCTTACTGCATTTTGCTCAGTTTCTGTGCAGGGCAATTCTGTTTACAATCCACGAGTTTATATCTTTGTTTGGATGCCTAGTAAGAATTCACATGGCCACTTTAAAATATGCTATTCATGGAGAGAGATCTGGCCCTAAAACAGAAGCAGAGTACAAGAACTGGCCGGCTTTCTGGGCTGTTCTCGCGCAGCTGAGCTTAGAGCTGACTTGGCCTTTTAATAAACACAGAAGTGCCTGCATCACCTGATTGCTATATTGAAATAATTCATTTAATGGGCCCTTCACTCCCTTTTTTGCCTTCAAAGATTCAATTAAACAAAATTTGCAACTCATCACAAGAAATATTTATTAGTTTAGCTGGTGTCTTTCAGACTAGCTCCAGCCTAGGTAGAAGTTGGGCCTGTCTGGGTGTTAAAGCGAGGGGCAGGTACGCAGTTGGCAGATGGCAGAATGAAACCACAATTGCAAAAAGCAGGCCACAAGCAGCACCAACACAACAAAACCAACGGCAGCCTAGGAAAAGAAATAATTCTACTAGGATTTCATACATTCACATATGCTTTTTTTCCTTTTTAAGAGAAGATTTTCTGCTTAGCAGGAGCTTTTATTTCTCCTTGTTGACTTGTCACCTATATCAGATGGAGGCAGGGCAACACAAAAAAGCTTCACCTCACTGTAGGGAACTGTGGCTGTCTAGAAGTGAAAGTGTTGTGAGGCATTTTTCTTCAAGAAGTCTCCTGTATGGCCGAATAGACTTTAGTCTCCAGGGTTCTGGAAGCACCTGCTGGGATCATTTCCCTGAAATGAAAGGGAGCAGTAGCAGGGACCATCTCAAACTGTTCCCACATATAGAGAAACCTCCCTGCAGACAGGTCAGTGCCTGTCCCACATGCCAGAGCCAGACCTGAGGCCTGTTCAAGGTGGGCTCGCTACAAATCTGCTTTTATCATCTCAGCCCAACAGTCCTGTTCAGCAACCACTCTGTCATTGCCTTACCGAGTGGGATCAGGGCATGAAAAACTGCTGTCCTTGCAGTGATAACACTTCAGTTGTGGCTTCCTAAGTGGCAGGAGTCCAAGAGAAAGGGCCTGCAAACACGTGCCCAGTGATAGTTCGCACACAGCACTTCAATCATAAGGGCAGTGCAGGGAGGAGGCCTCTCTGAAGGATCTCCCATCAAGGAGTAATGGAAGGATGGACACTCTGCTTGCAGGTCACCTTGCGCAAGGCAGAGCCAAGAGCCCACCCTTGCTGAGCAAGGGGCACACAGACAACCAGCTGCTTCAGGCTTAGAAACACCCACCTACACATCTGGAAAGAAAACTCAAATATCTTCTTGCCTGTACTAGAGCTGCTGAATTTAAAAGACAGGACAGACAGCTGCTTCTATTCTTTTCTTCCTCCCTCCACCTCCTCTTCCTCACCGGGCTCCTCCCAACACCCAGCAACTTACTCCATCCACTTGCTTAGGGACTTTTCACCCATGGCTACCTGTCAAATAGCCTCAAGCCACAGGAACTACAAGAACCTGGAAGAGGAAGGAAAGTGTGGACTTGAGATTTCACTCCAGCTCTTATGTCTGCATCCAAAGTGTGTTAGAAAAAGACCACATCCCTTGTGCTTTCAATGCAGAGCACAAACTTGAAGTGAAATAGGTGGAATAGTCACCACTGAACAACCCCAGTTGTGAGCCTGAGGCTGAATACACACACATCATGCCCTTCTCTGTCTAAAGCAGAGACTTAGTCCCCAGACCTCAGGACAGCAGCACTTTTAGAACAAGACAATTCCTATTCTTCTCCCTAGGAGAGGTCAGCCATCCCCACTGTTCTCTTTGAATCCTATTTGATGACAACCTGTAGCCCATTTTGGCCTACAGTTTCAATAGTGCCAGAGATGCCCAGGTCCCATGGACACTGAAACTAGTTGTGACTGGATTTACATGCCACCTGCACAAAGGTGGTGTGGTCTGGGTAGAGAGGGTAGTGTGACCCCGTAGTGCAGCTTCAGGCCCAGGGCCCCCAAGTCCCTGGGCTCAAGAGGTCTGAGAGGCTGCCCATACTTTTCCCTCTCCCCGGGAGGAAGGAAAACTCCTCATGTTGTAACCATGCAGCCAGACACCAATTTCAACCAAAACCATTTCCAAGTGTGTCAGGAAAAGCCTTTCAATTTAAAGTTTCTGTCAAGCTGACTTTTCTGAAAGTCAAAGAGATCCTTCCTGATTAGATCTTAGCTGAGGCAAACCAGCCCGATTATGCAATTGAGAATGATAAAAAGGAGGGAGGGAGAGCGAAACCCCTATCGTGCTCCTCCAGCAGGGCTGTGGGACCATCTGCTCCACAGCAGGTCAAGGCTCAGAGATTGAAGACATCCACCTCCTTAATGCACCTTTGTGGCACTAGTATAGGTCAAGAGGGGGAGGAAGGGCCAGAAGCTGTCAAGGAGAAATACCAAACTCCCTCCAGACCCATAAATCTGTCTGTCTGCACATAATGGATCCTGACAGACCCAAAGAGGCCATGGAAAGTTCCCTGACCCTCAACTTTGCTTGTCTCTTCATCCAGCCTCCAAATCCACAAGCCCAGGATTTGCAGCCTGAGCTAGGTCGTATCTCAAATCCTGCTGGCTCAGCAGAGCAATGCTTCACTGGGGCAGCCCATTGCTCTGCCACTCAGCAAACGGTCCTTCCAGTTTGGAGAGCTCGGAGGAAAAGCAGCAGCTCTGACAAGACCTGGTATTCCCACTGCCATCAAGCTCTGCAGTACAGGAGTGCTGGGACATTAATCCTGCCCTAAGGATGCCTCTGAAGTTGCATGCATTCAGATTGCATCTTACTTAACAAAAACCTGCTTATTTCTCCTGCGTACTGCAAGGGCATATTCAACACTAAATGTAAATGTGAGATTACAGCTGTCATGGAGCCAGGACAAGGTTTGAAGACTCCCTCATCCCCTGCTGACCTAAAGCGCTGGGTAAAAAGGATCTAGGTGAATACATTGCTTCCCCCACAAACCCCTGACTTCCAAGTACACCTCTTGCTATTTGCATTGTAATTTATTTCCCTCCCCAGCAATAAATCAACTCCTCTATCTCTCCAGAAAAATGAAATCCTATGTCCTCTTTCCCCGGACTCTCAGAGCTGCTGCAATCCAGACACCAATAAAGATATCAGTGCTCTGGAAGGAAATGTAAGTTTGCCAAGGATACAAAGACTAATGCAGTAGTAATTAATGATCGCAGTAAGTCTGGTGAAGAGAATAAACTGAACTGACACGGAAACTGAGTTCATAGAAACAAGTTTCCTTTTAACACAGCCATATCAAATCTTGGGGATGAATTGTGCAGTCTGTCTTACCTCAAGACTGGGCAATTTTTTTTCCTCAGAAAGCAGACTGAGAATTGGGAACCATGAGAGAGATTCAGCTAAGAGGAGCTTTCTGCACAGAACTGCAGCTAGAAGAACCCAAGCCCATGCATGCATGGATGGAGCAATAAAGAGAAAAACGAGCAGTGCTCTGTTACCGTTTGTATCCAGTGCAGCAAACACCAGTATCACAAAAGTCACAAAGTGACTTCAGAAGTCACTTCAGAAGTGGCAGAACACAGAGGGTCTGAGGACTACAAAGAATATGGATATAGTGAAAGACGTGAGCAGCTTGGTCTCTTAGTTGCAGTAATAAGCACATCTACAGGGATTCACATCAAGCCACTCTTGAAAATGCTCTTAGTACTCACCTGTATTTAGCCTGTTAATACCATGGCCACTGATAGTTTTGTGTTACTGAAAATCTGGCCACAAAAGACAAATGGCTGAGATCCTCAGTGTCCAAGAAAATGACAGAGAAAACTTAGCCCTGACTGATAAATCTCTCACCTCTCAGTAAGAACATTTTTGAAAGGAGAGACTGTCTCAATCCAGCAAAGTCAGAGTGAGATCTGGAGGCTGTAAGTCAAGGCAAGGCTCATGTTTACTGTTAATATCAAAGGTAATTCATCAAGAGAACAACATGGTAAGAGTTATGATGGATTTGCTATAATTTCACCCTAAGAGCCAACCTCTTTCAAAAATAGATGAGCTGATATCACAGTGCACAGGGTACAAGGGACCCTGGAGAAGTCCCCTGTGTACTGAGCCAGCAGTATCTTCATCATCATTGACAAGGCTGGTCTGATGGTCTAATCTCTGGTCAGGGACCTGCAGCACTGTAAATCCCACAGCTCCCTTAGGAATGCGGCTCTCTACCACCCTCAGCTGAGAAAGGCTACTTCCAACATCTTCAAATCCCACTTAGCTACAAGTTTCTTGCCCTATTGATTATGCCTGCCACAGAGGACTTACTGGGCTTGCTTGGTGCAGTCCTGACTTGAGTTATGCTGGAGACCAGACTCATAATCATTACTGGTCCCTTCTGCCCAGCTTCTGACACTCACCCGGCGTCAGTCAGTATTAGAGCTAAGATAAACAGAAATCCACTCTGCAGAAAATCTTGCATTCAAAATTACATTTCTTCCCCACATGAAATGAAAATGAGACCTTTTTGAGCTCACTATGAAATGCCAGAAGAGAAGAAAGCACACTGATGTGGTAGAACTGGTGGTCTCACCACTGTCCAGACCAAGACTCTTCTTTTGCAGTAGGCAGAGCAGTGGCATGAAACTTCGCATTGAAATCCCTGTGCAATGCACTCTCCTGAAATGACTATTTCCTTTCTCCCTTGCACAGTTTTGATAAAGTGGCATTTTTCAAGGTAAAAAAACACCACTACTGATTGTTTGACTACTCCTTCTGAATGCATCCATCACAGCATCCCAGCCTGTACCACTCACACATGTCTCTCTGACATGAATTACAGTTCTGGCCTCTTCTGCTCTCAGACTGCTGAACTCCCAATGTGCCTAAAACAGAAGATGCAATAGCTGTTCTAACCACTTTCTATGGCTCTTCTAGGGCTTTGCAAGAACAGCTTTTGGACATGGACAACTCTGTTTCCTTGCATCCTTTATTCACGACCCCTCTACAGCTTCTATCTTGGACAAGGAATTCCTGGATGGTGTGATTTCTTTCTTCCTCTCTGGCCATGCTTGCCTGCCCTCCCCCTTCATATACACATTTCTTTTCTCACTTCAGGGACAGAGTTAGTGTCCCTTTGCTCTCATTCCATCACATAACAGAAAAAAACATTCCACTGAAGGACTGCTGGAGCCTGCTACAAACAGGTCATTGATTTGACCTGGTATCTGGAGACTACCCCAGTAAAATAGTACAATTAAGCAGAGAAGGCAATGCCTCCTATGAGTCATGGAGAAATAGGCAACAGACCCTGCTTACCCATAAAGTTATGATCTAAAGCATTCCCTGTTGAATGCAGCCGGGTCCTACAGGATGAGAGGACCCAGTTTCCCGAGTTTCCCTTTCTACTCCCACAAAGAAGGCTGCAAAGTTGAAAATGCTGCCTTCCCACCACCCCAAGGGCAGCATCAGCTTCCTCTCCTGTGACACCCAGCATGATGTCCATGGCTTATCCTTGCCACCTGCCCCCACACCTTTTACAGGAGCCCATGGGTGCTCCTGCCCCTGCACAGGGGCAAGGGGCAGCCTCTGATAATGAGAGGAGCTGGCAAGGCAGCCAGCAGCAGTCCAACAAGAGATGCTGTAGCATTGCCAAGTGTTGTCAGATGTAGGGAAACTCACAACAAGAGCTTTCATCTTTCATTATGATTGAATGCTTCTACTCTAGCCTGTTGGAAATACCATCTCCTGAGATGCTATGGGCTCACTGAAGCTCATGCAAGGTAGTATAAACCAGGGGGCAGGTTATTAACATTTTCTTTTGGCAGAAGCTTATACATAAGACTAGTTGTGCTTGGCAATTGGAAAATGCACGAGTGTCGGGGTGAGGAGCCTGAATTAAAAGCCACTTAAGTGGGTACTTGAGTAATTATTGGGAGGCTTCTGAAGAGACATTTTTGTCAGTAATTAAGGAGAACATGGCTTTGTGCTGGGTACGGGTGGCAATATGGCAACAGAGATCCTCAGCACTCCACAGAGTGATGACCAGCTATCCATTAGCTGCAGAGGCGTGTTGGGATTTTCTGCCCAAAAAGCATCCTTCAGTCTTGAAAGAGGGCCAGAGCAGCAAAGGGGCTGAAATCCTGAAACTCTCACAGTCTCAGATTTTCTGCACCAAGAAAAAGGAGGCACAAAATTATTTTTATGAAACTGCCTAGTTCCTGAGGTAGCTGTTCTTCAGCAGAGTTAGGTCCCACATGTGTTTCTGTCTTCCAGAGGCCCTGTTTCAGCTCCAGAGGCTCTGTATTCCTGGGCAACCTCCCCATACAAAAGAAGTGAAGCAAAACATGCTGGGCAGTTCCAGCCTAGAGGAGGGCTAGCTTATGCCACCTGTCAGTGGCTTGGACCAGCATAGTTGTGATCTGGTTGCAAGGACGCCCTCTCTCCCCTAACTTGTTTTCATAAGCCTGATGCCACCTTTGTCGCTCATTTGCTTGGCTTTGGGAACTCTTCTGTTTACTAAAGAATGCCAATAAGACACGTTCCCTTCTCAGTGTTAAGAGGCAAATCTATTATTTCTCCAGTCCATTAGAGTAGCTACTCCTAGAAACTCAGATACTAAACTGGATACTTCTAGTGCCTCTAAAACCCACTTCAGCCCACCTCAAATGCTATAAAATGTGGGGTGTAAGATGGTGCCCTCAGATGAAAAAACTGATTTGACAGGGAAGTGTCTCAGAGCTACATTTAAGACTGCAGTGATGAAGTCAGGCACTTAGGAAATTAAGTGTGTCGACCTGTAGCTACCAGGGCAGTGTCTGTCTCCTCATTAAAGATGCAGGTAAAGAAGCCTGAAGACAGTAGCAGTAAAAGGAGCATATGCAACACAAACATGTCCTTGTGAAAGAGCGTAATTCATAGTCACTTCATTACCTTCAACAACTTTGAGGTCCTTGCTTACTCATCATCAAGTCTTAGCTGCCATGAGCCAAAAAAATGTGAGCTGGGATTATCAAAATCTACATAAATGAAGCAGACTTCCAAATCTCACTGATGCCCCAGGGATCTCCCCATAAGCTCCAGCCTCAGCCCCTTACACTACCAATGCTCTGTGTGGGGTGTGCAAGAGATCCCTGTGCAGCAGGCACCAGCTCTCACCCCAGTTAAACATGCCAGACTGACTCCTGCAAAGTTTCCCTTGAAAAAAAGCAATTGACATAAGGAGGCAGACACCAGTAATTTGTTCTAGAAAAGGCTACCTGCTACTCCCAGCCTTATTATTTGCACATGGAGAGCTTCAGCAGTTATTAAAATTCTCTCACTTTTCTTCCTTGACTCCTGGCATAGTGTAGGGTCTGAAAAGTCTTCTTTCTCTTTTTATTTATTTAATCATTTGACATGGACTCTGTCAGCTTAAATTCGACCCAGCTTTGCAACTTTATGGGGAAAATAAAAAGAGAAAAAAATATACAGAATTCATAAACCCTCAGTAAAACAGGAAATATGCCTACAATATTGTGCAGCTTCAATGAAAGCTTTTCTTTTCAAAACACAGGATGCTTCCTTGTGTTGTTTGAAACCCTGGCACCAGAGCAATTAAGAAAGTGAAACTGGCTACAAACTAAAGCAGAATGGACATGTTTCATAGATCTTCATTGCCCAGGCAGAAAGAAACATAAACAGGGCATAAATAATAGCAGTCAGAGGACAGATAAGCTGAAGGACAATGCTGGCTCAAGAGGAAACAGGTAGAAACTGGCCAAGAATAAATTTAGACAATAAATTAGACATGGTTTCTAGCAATCAGAGGAGTAAGACACTTCCAACAGGACCAGTGGGTACACTGCTGCTCTGATCCTGCTCCTTCTGTTCCAAGGAGGCTTTTTGTGCACATTTGTGAAAAGATTATGGGACACGGCCTGCAGTAACATGAGCCAAGGGACTCTTTCTCTCATCTGTAGCACCAATACTTTTGGTCTTTCAAAAAATCTCTTTTTAATACTCTAAGAATGGGGACACGTGATGTGCATTCAGTAGAGTTTTTTATTTAACCTTTGCTAATTGATCCATCTTAAAATATATCTATACTAATAGCCTTGCACATTTAATTGATGAATTGAAGTAAGCAACAGCAATTATTGAGTGTTTTTATTTAGTAGTGTCATTAAATAAAGTGAAAGCAAATAAGATCCCACAAAATACAAATGGTCTTATCTAAGAGTTGTTAGGGATGCAGTAACAGAAGTGCATTCAGTTAAGTGTTTATATTGTTACCATCGTTCAGACATCAGCTCGAAAGCTTATCTAATTTGAAAGCCACTCCTGCAGATCTTTGCTATTGATTGGTGCAGCCTGCAGAGACACCACTCTCCACAAACTCATTCCAGACTAGGGAAGACATCAGCTCCCACATGTGGGGTCCCCTGGTCAGCTGGTACCCACATCTGTCTGCACAGGTCTTTTCTGCTTGCTGGATAATTTGAGGATACCCAGCATCATCTGGGAGAGGAGGATTCTGTTGGCACAGTGAGTTAGGAACAGATGTACCCTCAGCTCTTCACCCCACATCTCCACTGACCAGGATTGCTGGTGTCCCGACTTAGCTACTACTCAGCCTAAGTGAAACATATGTTTATGCCTGGAATTTCTGCATTGAACTGCTATAGTGCCAGTTAATGTTGTTCAGAAATGAATTGCTGCTGCATAATGTACAGAACAACAAATTCACATTAGCTACATATCACAAATCAGATAATTACCAACCAAGATATTCATACGCATGTTCAACCTCTTATACGATGTAATAGGACACTATCAAAATAGAGTTCACATTACAATGACAGTTTTGGCTTCTAGCACTTTGGCTTTTATTGTAATAAATTCTAATTTTCTGATTTTTATCTGCTCCTCCCCCCGCTCCTAGTGGCATAGGAATTATGATTATGCCAGCTCTAAAACTAGACTGCCTGCTTTTAAAGCAGTCTTTGTGCCTGATTCACAAGCGCGGCACTGAAGCATTTGAGACACAAACACTGCAGATCACCCTCAATGCCAAGAGAAAGCACCAGCCTGATCAACTTCACTTCAACTGCCACCAGACCACAGAGTAACCACAGGTGCATACCCTCCTCCCCACACTGCCGATTCCTCCATCCATAAAATCAGGGTAATGATACGGCTTTTGTAAGCCTTCCCCAGTTGAAAGCTTGCAAAGACACTTACTTCCCTGGGGGGCAGATGGATTTCAGGGTGGGATTTTTCGTGCAGTGCAGGCAAGAGGTGCTGATGGAGGAGCCTCGGCTTTCCCTGTGCTCGCACAGATGGAGCTGTCAGGAAGGGCTCCCCTTTCGGAAGGGACCGATACTCTTCAGCTGACACCTCTGACAGCATCTCCTCTGCTTGCAGCTCAACTTCTCCACAGCTCAAGCAGAGACCTCATCATATCTCACTCCCTGCTGTGAGGCCATAAGGAGAGAGCTTGGCACAGATGCTGCAGAGCAGCCTTGGCCCCCCAGCCACTCTCACCCCCCTCACCAGCTCTTCCAGCGTGTTTACAGGATTCCTGGATTCGCGCCACAATAAATGACGAGATTGCCACCTCGCTTCACCAGGACTTCATTTTTCAGACCCACAGTCCTTCTGTCCCCAGAACCATGAGCTCAGCAACCTAGAAGCAGTGGAGATGGAGGTGCCACCAGACAAGCAGTGGGGACCCGCTAATCTCACCCAAGCCCACACTTGCCCCAGGGCTGCAGCAACAAAATCATTTTGACTGCTAAGAGACTCATAGGCAACAGGGAAGCCCTGTCCTTCCAGTGTGCGAAAAAGGGATTAGTCCTGCAGCCTCCATCCAGCTCTGGGGAAACACCAGGGCCTCACAGAGATGGTTCCCACTCAGAAAGATCCTTTTTCATCCTGCATAAATAAGTGAGGAATCCAACTACAGCAGCATGACTAGAGTAACTGTGCTTCACAGGGTTATAGGATTACAGCTCTCAGCACATACAATTTCAGAAAATTTCCAGGCTTTTTTTATGCATGTGAAGAGAGTGACAAATAGTAAAATACAGTGTTGCACTGAGTTGTCTTTTTTCCTACAATGAATTTTAAAAAATGGAAAACAATATTGGCGTCACAGAACGACTTAATTTTACTTTAAATTAATCTTGTTTCTTTTCTACATTATTTAACCCTTAAATGGTTAGTCTTGAGGAAACCTCAGAAGGCCGTAAAATTTCCCATGTCTTTGGGGGGTGGGGGGAACTACAAAGTATCTTGAAATATGTGTCTCATGGAAAATTGGAAATGCAATTAGATGAAGACTTGGAAGAAAATAAAGCTCCCCAGATGATTAATTTATTTTTGGGCAGAGGTTGGGGGGTTTCTAAAATTGGGAAAATACCTCATTTTGCCTTTAAATCTAACATTGGTTTTTGTTTGAGGGCATCATGGTCACTGCTGCACCCAAACCAAAGCTTTCCCAGTTTTGTTTCCAAGGGTCTGTGGATTAGAGCAAGACTATTTTTTTCTTTGTGCATGTAGAACAGTTTGGACCAGGCATTTACAACTGAGATTGGAAGGGACTCAATTACTCCCTGTTATAAGGTATCCCTGTTACAATCCCAGGGCACAAGGACCCACAGACTGACACATACCAGAGGGGGACGGAGGCAGGTACGGGAGCTGGAAAGGGAGAGCACTGCCATGAAAGGTAACCACAGCACACCAGAATTGCTGCTGAAAATGAGCAACAATACAAGAATCACCAATGAAATGAGGGGGAAAAAACCCGTTTGAGGTTCTTTTCATCAAGTTACAATGCTGCCCCCCTGGACTGACCATCTACGTTGAACCACAGTTAGTGATACCCTGTGCAGGACCGTGCACTCTTGGTGCTGTAAGAGACGCTGGAAATTCTCAACCAAACCCACAGGGATTTAAGAAAATTAGGATAAAATTCACTGCCTATTTACATCAGTCCAGATTGGGTGTGTACCCCTGAATTTACACAGGCAGGACACCACTATCGACTCTTATCTTAAACTACGCCTTTTCTGAAGCGTCTCTCTGCCTCCCTTTCTTTGTTTCCATCATTTTTAAGGCTTGCGAGCGCTCGCCCCAAGGCCCCGAGCAGGGAACACGAGCTCCATGAAGGCGCTCCCCTCACGGGCCCGGCGGCTGCGGAGCGGCAGCGCCGCCCAGCGGTGCCGGAGCCGCGCACTCACCGCGGGCACGGGAGCGGCGCCCGGCCCCGGGACCGGCTACCGACCCCCTTCTCCCCCACTCCAGAGGAAAGGGAGAGGAGAAACGAAAAAAAAAAATTTAAAAAAATAAAGAAAGGTAAAGGCGGAAAGGAAAATATATAAAAGGAAGGAAGAAACAAGGAAGAAAAAAGGAAGGGAAAAGAAGAAAGGAAGTGAAATGGAGAAAAGGAAAAAAAGGAAGAAAAGGGAAAGAGAAACGGAGAAAAAAAAGGAAGAAAAAAAAAGAAAAAACGGAAGAAGGAAAAGAAGAAATACAGGGGGAAGGAGAAAAAGGGGGAAAGGAAAAAAAGGGCGAAAAAAAGGGAAAATTAAAAGAAATTAGAAAGGAAAAAGGCAAGCCCTACAGTATAAACGCAGAGGAAATTTTTTTGCAAGGACCTGAAAGGCCTGTATTAATAAATCCGGACTTCTACACACACCAGCCCTCTCACAATGTACAGTGGGAGCGCCCCCCTTGCACAGGTGCTGAGCCGGGCACACCTCCGCTGCCTGCAGGGCACGCAACAAAGCTGCCCCAGGAGACTGTACCAGGGTCTTGCTGGAGGCTCAGCGGGAGGGAAATGGAGCCGCTGGCAGCCCGAGATGCTCCTCTGAACACCAGCGTTTAGAGGCAGGAGACCGGACCCGCCGGGGCAGCTCCCACCCGCCGCCGGCTGATCTGCAGTCCCCGGCGCCTTTGTGCGACAAAACAGGGACAACTAGTCGGACTTAAGGGTGGGGCTCTCTTGTTGAACAGAAATTAGAAACAGACAGTTTCAGCTCACACTTGGAAAATACGCGTGGCCAAGAAATCGGTGAAAGGAGAGAGGGATGTTCAGCGCCTTGAGAGCAGGGCGCAGAGGGGTTTGGCCGCGCAGGACATTCCCGGCGCCCCATCCCTCCGCAGGCGCGCTGTGTCCCCGCGGTAGCACTGCCACCTGGTGCTCAAGGACACGCTCACAGCCGCCCGGGCGACAGCAGCCCGTCCTGCCACCCATCTGGCCGTCACCAGCCCGTGCTCACATCCAGCCGAGGCCATTTCCAAAGGCAAGGGTTTCCCCCAGCTGCACCGCGGCTCTGCCCCTTGCCCGGGGCACCGCTTGCTCCCGGTGAGGTGTGACAGCTCTGCGCTGTTCTTAGCAGGGCTTTCCCCTCCATGTCACAAGCCTTGGCACTCGTGGCAGCTTTGCAACAGAAGTGCTGCAGGTGACAGGTCAATGAAGTGATCTGTCTCATCATCTCCACGGTAAAAAAAAAAAGACATCTGCTTGTGGTTTGACCAGTCCGTTGAATTTGTGACATTTTACAGTGTTCTTTTGAAAAAAAAACTTGGAAGAACTGAAAAGAAGGAAAATTTATTTCTCTGCAAGTCAAATGCCTGCCTGTTCTTTTATTCACAGTGCTTTATTCTAAGTCTTTTTAACAAGTCAAAACAGAGTGTATTTTTTTCTGCTGGAGTTTTGGACTAAGCATGACAAATCTCATTCTTTCCCTCCAAACTTTTTGGCACTGCACAAACCCCCAGATCTGTTGTTCTCCCAGCACTAAGTTAAACTGCCTCTCTCCCTGCACCATGCAGCCTTTGTGCTCTGTACCTAGCAAATGCAAGTGCTAGAATTGCTTGCTGCTGAATGTAAAGATCTATAACTGACACTGGAAATGCTCACTTGCCTCCTCAGATTTTGCTCTGCCTTAAAGATCTCAAAAATCTGAGTGCACACTAAGGTCACCTTCCCTCCCTGCTGAAAATGCAACCAGCAACAGGGCAGAACAAATCACCTGTACAACAGTGCAGAGCAGCACCCCGCAGTGTGCCTGCCACACTGGCCAGGGGACAGCACCGCCAAGGAGATGGGAACTTTCAAGCAGCCATAGGCAGCCAAGTCAGAAGCTGACCAGAGCCTTGGAGTGGGCATCATTGAACACCTTGGCCTTGTTCTACAGGTAATGAGAGAGAACAAATGGGTTCAGTGCTTCTTTCCACCCTTTACACATTCCTTCGCCTCCTGCCTGGTCCTGGTCACCCCAAGTCAGAACTCATTCAGAAGCAGGAGGCAGCTGCCTAAACCTGGACCTACAGTTTTTTCACACACAGAATTTAAAAGGGAGGCAGCTTTTGCCCCTTTCCCATCTGTTTTAGTACAGTCATCCTATACAAAGATGAGAGGGGGAAGCTTAGGTTCTGCATTCTGGCTGCCTGAATATACATCCAGCAAAATCTGGGGAGCATCTCTGGATATACTGCCAAGCTGTAAGGGACACCTCTCACACAGATGTACTAACGCACCAGCTCTGGATCTTACCCCCTGCAGGGTAATGTAGGTGCACAGATTACAAAGAAAAACATTAGCTAACTAGCTTGGCCTTAGCTGTACTGCTTGTTCATTTGTCCGCAAGCAAGTTGTGTTCATTTGTCTACTGCCAGATCTGTTATTCATAGCTATTTGTTTATGTTGCCTTGAGCAGTTCTCGCTCTGCCAGTCATGCAAGCCCAACATTTGTAATTTCTCCAATAAAATAGGAAATCAGCGTAGAAAAGAGGCTGCATACAGCTTTCCACCATAGCATTAATGTCAAGCACTATATTCCATTTTAATGGAATAAAATGGGTCTTGCTGTACTGGCTAGTTGCTCGCCTGGGAAAAGGAAATTTCCATGGTTCCCCTGGTCCCGCATCCTGACCCCACAGCAAGAACTGAGACTAGATCACAAGGGGCAAATCTTTTAAGTTGTTCTCTTTTTTTCCCCCTTAGGAAACATATCTATTCAATATTTGTTCTTCAGATGATCTTTAAAACTTGCAGAAAATGAACAGAAAAAAAGCCACAAATGCAGCTATTTCTGTCTGAAACCCCACTTCTACTCAGAGAAAAGTGTTGGGTATTGCTTTAGCTCACCACAGAACAAGTACTGCAGAGCCTCTGTTTAAATGAACTTGTGTTGTAAAAAGCAATGCCTTTACTGCTGTCTGCTCTCTGACTGGCAAATGTATTACAAAGTGAGAATGTAGCAGTCACTCATATCTCTGCCCTATTTAAATAAATCTTTGAGGTTACCTTGCCTAACAAAATCACACTGATAGAGCCCATTATTTCTAATGCAACACTGCTTTCTCTCCTGGGTACTATTTTCCTTCCCAGTATAGCCTGTTTATACAATAAGGCATTTCCTGCGCTGGGAAACAGCCTTTGCAGTGTCATTGATCACAGCAAATAACAAGCACACGCAGGATGCTGCAAAGTCTCGGTAGGCCAACACCAAACTCTCCTCTTAGCAATTGTTCCAATAGATTTTGTTTTGAACAAGGTGTCAGAACAGCCTCCTGCATATCTGCAGCACAGCCCTGGGCACAGCACAGGTATAAGATTAACTCCATTTGGAAAAAAAGACTCAAGAAGAACACAGCTAGTGCTCTACCTTGTTAGCTTTATGCTACGAGAAGTAATTAAGGTTTCTGTGGGATAGTTGCATTTTAAAAGATTCTTCCCATTTTCTTGGTCCTAATTACAAAGCCTTTGCAGCCAATGCCTGTTACACCAATGTGAACAGCATGAAGTGCAGCCACTTTTTGCTGGAGCTGGACTCTGGCTCAGGCACATGATGCCCCACCAAAAGCAAGAGGTGAAAATGCTGTTCCTACTCATGCTGACATCGGGGAATCACCTCGGACTTCGAGAGGGGCTGCCAGCAGCAAGCCAAACCCCGCTCAGACTTCTCCTGCTGCTGCTGTGTCTGGTGCTGGCAGCCCCAGTGCCATGAGCTCCTGCATGCTCACCGGGGACCAGTGACAGCCCCGGCACCCAGCCTGCAGCTGGGCATGGCCCCACGGGCCAGTGTCACCTCAGCAGCAGGACTGTAGGCACAACACAAAGCAGCCTTCCTAGGACTCATTCAGGTAGGAACCACAGCAGTATCTTTATCACATCTTGAATACAAGCTGGCTGTGGGCTTCCTGCTCCTCCTCCTCTCACCTTACAGTACCTGAGCTGATGGTTTCTCCCTCACAGCAGGGAAAAATGTGTCCTGTAGAGCAATAAACCCCTGGTTCATCTGTGTGTCTGCACAGCTGGAAGAACATGGGTCCAGGACAGCTTTCCCTTTTGCAACACAGCGTAGAAACCCAGGCAGGCTCTGGGGGTCCCTGGAGGTTCATGCTCTGTGCTCATTGCCTCTGCGAGCTCATGGCAGGCTGACACAGCGCTCCAGCTCCCCCCAGTGCCTGCCTCCCCCTTGGGGAGTGGGGTACTGGCCTGGCAGGAGCTGCCAGTCTGACAGGCTCTCGTGGGGCTCTGACCTAGCGTTCCAGCATGGAGCAAGCCCCTGTCTCACTGCCATGGTTGTTTTCCTGCAGTCCCACAGGCACCTTCTTGCAGCCAGTGAAAATTCAAAATGACTCTTAGTGAATAATTAATTGTTCTCATCCTGAATCGTCTTTAATGAATGAAAAAGCTGGAAACCTGCTGGGCACAAGAACATGGCTCTGTGATTGGAGCACAGATGTGCATTTTGCATTTCTGTATGTGCTCCTTGGTGAGATTCTGGGACTGCAGGTTGAAATCCCTGTGCATTATCTCCTCTTGGGACCCAGAAACCTGGAAATGCTGCAGGAGAAATGTTCGTTTTCACTGAAGATGTCACATGCGTCACAAACCAGACACAGAAAATGCATTTCCCTGTGGAAAAGGCATTTTTGAGATGGGTGCAGAGAGAACAGTCCAAAGAAAGAAAACAGGCTGAGTTTGGCAGATACATTAAGTGACTTCTGTTTCAGCACAGGTATTTGGAGCTCCCTGAGCCACGTGCCCATTTCCAGGGCACCCCAAGGAGAGGGGACTCTCAGCCACCCACCAGCTGCCATCAGTGCACTTGTTCTGCAAAAGAGGGTTAATCTGTCCCTGCCACCAACGCTGCAGAGTGCATGGCCCATTTATCCCTGCCCAGGCTGCCGCAGCACTGCCAGCTCTGCCGGGGATTTGGCTGCTGACTGAGAGTCCGAGGCTTAGGGAAGGGCTGGATGGGGGGTTCCAAACCTGTGCAGCATTCTGGCAGAGGCAAGTGTTCAAAAGGGAGCAGTGAATTTCTTTGCATCTTTAGAAGACAAGATACTAATTTAAACAGCAAAACCTGCCCTTAGGAGCTCACCTTCCCCACCCAGTGCTGGGCTTTGTAGGTGATGGCAGCAGCCCCAGAAGCTGTAGGGGCAGAGAGCAAACCCACTCCAGTTCCCACCCTCATACAGCTCCCTGCAGCCACGAGAAGTGTCGAGGGGATGCTGTGGCTCCTCATTAAACCAGGATAAGGAAGGAAAGGCCTTGGGCACAATTACCTTAATGAAGCTGGCTGCTCTGCATGCTAACAGCACCTGACGCCTGGGGTTTGAGGCGCAGCTGCACAAACACTACCAAAAGCATTTCCAGACCCCTGTAAAAGCATAAGCACACAGCAAAGCAAATACCTGCCTGAAAGGAGCCTGGATACCCACGCTGCAGAGCAGGTGGTGAGTTTGCCTCTTAATTAAGCATATGTTCGTGGAAAGCATCTGTGCACTGAGAAGCCTCAGTCTTTCCCTGCTTCTGCAGAAAGTGGCTGCCCCTGCCAGAAGCTGCCTCCCGGCTGGGTAATGATGTGGGTAACATTGGTCTTAATGCCCACGGGAGACCTGCGTGGTGCTGGCAGCCACAGCACAGACAGCAGTCAGAAGGTGGATGGTGTGATTTTTTAGAATTTCCAGCCTTCAGAAAGCACTAGTGACTTGCAGGTGATGAAAAACTGCAAACTACAGAGGAAAAAAGTGCAGTGACTGTTCTGGAGAGAAGAGAGAAAGAGGAATGCATGTTCTGCCAGGCACACATCTTTTGGACATGGATTTTGTGTTGTGCACGGCTGCAGGTCAGGCAGGCGAGCTCAGGTAGCAGTGTGACATATGGCAAGGAATGTTTCAAAGCCATGGCTGCTCCCACCCTGCTCAGACCCCGTTTGCAGTCGGGAGGTGAGGAGGCTGCTCCTGCATGGGCTGAGCGAGCTGTCGGCAGCGTTCGATCAGCTGCCTCGCTGCAGGATTTTCTGCCTCGTTATGGAAATATACCAGGACACATTCAAGTTCAGTCTGGCTGTCACAGGACATTCTTCCAAACTGGCTTAATAGGCTTCTCTTTCCTGGTCTGGTGTTCAGGAATTCACCGCAAATACTCCCCACCTGCATGTCTGCTCCCCACATTGTACGTACTTTCATTCCCTACGCTGGTATGTACATATTTCACAGTGTCAGAAAAAGCAAAAAGAGCATAGAATTTTGCACAAGTGATTCATTCTGATAAACACACAAAGCACTTTAATAGGTATCACAAAATTACATAAAAATGCTCTTTGCAGTTCCTCATTTTGTTTCACTCCATGAATATTACAGTACAAACAAAAACCAACAACTACACAAAAGGTGGAAAATGGGCTGATATTTTAAGGCTGTGGATGCCTCCAGGTGTATCTGTCAGTCGGTATCACTGATTTTCAAGCTTGCTGAGGGTTATCATTAAAGGAAAAGGCCCACACATGCATCTAAACTAGGCCATAGTTTGTAAAACTATCTTGCAGATTTGGATACATCTCTCTTGCAAGTTTCAAGAATAAATAGAAATTGAAGTCTAGGAAAGAAACAGTAACCCCAAAGTTAAGAATGTTTTATAGAAGAGAATTTGGGAATGCTTTTCTGTCACGTGAAAATATCTGACATTCCCTTCAAGTGGTAGAAGCTGGGCACGTCAGGGGCTTGGCTGAAAATAGCTGAGTGCTCAAAATTTTTCTGTTCTAGGGATGATCACATTAACTGGAAGAATACTAACTATAGTCCAAGACAGGAGTAATCCTGGTGTTTCTTATGGGATATAAATTTAACTGGAAAGTCCCATGGAGCATGGGTTGAGATGGAATGTTACTGAACCAAACTGAAGGTATACTTGAGCTATTGGCAGGCACATCTATCTATGATCTATTTATTTTGAATGACAAAAATAGCAGAAAAAAAAATCAAAATGCTTGAACTGCAGAATAATTTATACCAGCACACTGGCAGCTCTGCGTATGTGCTTATGTGATGAACATACCAACACTGTTACTGCTGCTGGACCTAGCTAGATTAAAGAAAATTATGCAAATCTCTGCTCTGCAAGTCCCCAGATTCACTACAAACATCCTAAAGGGAAAAAAAGAAGACTACTACTACAAGAAAGGTGGGGAGAGGTACAAGTCCAGTGATTGCTAACGCACACTCCAAGAGACAGCATCACTGTGAGATGTTACTCACAAAGGTGACTCACCCAAGGAGGGGACAGTGGTGACGCAGAGCCCCTAAGCCAGAGCTCCAAGCTCTGCAGTGGGAAGGACTGGTCAGGTCTCAGTGTCTGAGACTTCAAGGAGGCTCTCATTGCTGACCTATGATCACCCAAAGCAGCACAACACGACAAGGCTTAAACAGAGAGAGGTGCAACCACCACAACTGAGGGGCAACAGCAAAGTCTCTCTTGTAACCATGAGGGGCCAACACTCTCACGTAGCCCTCAGGCAACAAACGTGCCCTACTCTCCTAAAGGGACCACTCAGGGTCAAGGGAATCCCTACCCCACCACCCAGGTCTCTATCTCTTCTCCCATTATCAGCCCCTTGTCAGTGGCTCAAAGGACTCCAGACAGCTGCCAAAAGCTGTAGGTACGATAAACATCCTGCTCCTGGGGCACTGACAAACCTCTTCTCTACCCTGTGTGCTGTTCAAAAGGACTGGACCACACAACAAATACCCTGTACTCCTGTCTTTCCGAAACATATCTCACCCCTGCCCAAACTGGGGAGGCATTTCTGCTCATGCTACCAGGCTTATGACACAGCCAGAGAGAGCTCACCCCAGGCACTACAGGCAGTGGGAACACATGAACAAATACACACACACTCACGTGCCGTTCATTTCATGACAGTGTGACTTGTAAAGCACCATTGCTCCTACATCCTCGAACATTTAGGGAAAGACTTTTTCCATCAGTAAAAATGCACTCACATTTTGCCAGAGGAGAATCAGATGTAGAAAATACCCTGTGGAAAGATTTTTTTTTTTTTTTTCCAGAAGAAACGTCACCTTTTCCCCGACAGACCAAGATGTGTATCTATTTTTTTACTTAGCAAGTTATGTTGTCATGGGAAAAAAACCAAACCCAAATAGAAATGTTGTCTTCTCCTGGCTCTTCCCTCTACATCCTGCACTAGGGCAGCAATTTCTAAAGAACTTTTTGAACCTTGGGGAGCAAAGCCAGAAAGCATCCCCCATACCCTGCAGACTGCTGGGCTCAAATTGTTTAGTGGATTATCTCTTTATGATTAAAGGATTTTGGCTCATGTTCAGAGATGTTACAGTCCTTCCCATGAGGGGTCCTGTTTACTAAGCTACATCAGCAATTGATGCAAGTGTAAATGCTTGGAGAAAGAGGGACTAGACACTAATTTGGGTTTGGTCGAGTATACTCCTGTGAAAAGCTGCCAGGCAGTGGTGGGTTTGGGCATAGGTTGGCCACAAAATAAAAGAGAAGCAGTCATGGACTTGTTTTTTACCTCATCAATGCATTTGTTTCCTGAATTATATGAAAACAGACAAAAAAAAAAGCCTCATGTCCAAAAGGGGTATAAGAAATAACTGATTCCAACAAAGTCATAGAATTGTAGAGTATTTTGAGTTGGAAGGGACCCATAGGAATCATTGAGTCAAGTCCTCAGGGACCTTTGGGTAGAAGCAAAGGCAAAAACGTATATTTGTACTTCTGATGCATCTTTTCTTAACTTGGCAGCTGTTCTATATAAATATTTATCCTACAACACTGGCTGCTCTGGAGGAATACAATAAAACACCATTTAATGAGTTCACTTTAAACTGAAATCAAACAACATGCTGCATCTACCCAGCTTACCAGGAGGACTTTCAAGCCCTCCCTCACAAAACCTGGCAGAGGTGGGGCACAGCTGCTGCCCCTGTCATCCTTTCAGTCTTGTCACAGCCCAGGGATTTTCTTTGCAAGGCACAGGGCATGTGGGCAGGAGGAAGAAGGCTCTCATGCTCCACAGCACCCATCTTCCTGGCTAACACTCTTCCAGCCCTAATGGGATGGGATTCATAGCACTGTATGGCCTGAGCTTAAAAATAACCACTGAAGGTGGTTAGAAAAATTTATGCCTTTCAGCAAGTATCTTGCTTCCTTCCAGGCTGTGTATGAGCGATCTCCTGACATAGCACAGAAACATCTTTATTTTAGGAACAGAGTGTCGTCACCCTTTTCACAAGGGCCATCCTAAACCTGATCAGGTGCCTTTGCTCCACCATTTGTCTCAAAGGCCAGGCTGATCGTGCAGCCCCAGTGGCCAGAGAGCTCCAGGCTGCCAGGTTGGCCAGGTCTGCACAGCCCACTGCTGGGTGTAGGTTGAGGTTTTGCTGGGATAGCTACGTTGCAGGGCTAAGTGCAGAGACAGGTAAGTGACCTTGGTTTGCTTTGCTGTGTGACCAAATGAAGCTACTTGCGAGAGCCTCCCCCTGGCATTTTGCATTTGTAACCATTTTGCCCTTCCAGGGGGCAGACAGAGCTCCCTTTAAGATTCAGGCTGCGTGCTGGTGAGCACTCCGAATGCGTGAGAACTTGCATTTCCAATGGAAAATGAAAATGCCTGAGTCACCATTTTATCAGGTGCTGAATAAGAACAAATTTATTTTTTTCATGCCTATAATTATATGTTTGGAAGGGGCTGGAGCAGCTCTCAGAACAAGAAGGGAAGATGCTTGAGCGAGCTCTGCTGATGGAGAGGGCCTTTTGTTGGACAGAGCAGGGGGAAGAGCAGTGCTAGGGCCAGCAGAAACTGATGCTCCCTGGCAAAACATGTTCTGCTTGCTCCTTTCCAAAGTTCTTCTCACAGCACAATAAATGTTTGTGCTTTGGGAAGGATCAGAAAGACGGGGCAGGAAAAAAACAAAGATTTTGATTGGCTTGGGGGACTTTTTGGAAAGGGTACTACATTCCTTTTAATTAAATCAGTCCCAACGTAGGCCAGAAATAATTAAGTACAAACAAGAACCATCTTCCCCACTTAAAATACATTAACTTTCCAGCATTTCCTAGCCAGCAGACAGGCCAGGATTGACATATTTAATGTCTCATCCGTAGAAATTGTTTCTTCTCAACAAGGAGACAGAGCACAGAAGAAAAGAACAAAATACACTGCTGCTATCATTCCTGACATATTGTTGTATCTGGGTGTTTGTTCTTGGCAGTTCAGTGCCTGCCACATAGCACAACCCCTCCACCAGGCAGCTGTCAACACTGGGAAAATTGAATTTACTCTTAACAAAAGGCCACAGCCAGTAAGCAACCAGGCAGTGCATGCTCTCCATCCCATCATTAGTGAGCCAGGGGATATTTGTCTTCTCTACACTGCCATGGCTCTCCCACCTCTGCAGCTATAAGTCTGAGTCATACCCCAGACTGGAAGGTACATCTAATCTTTAGATTTGACTTAGTTGTACCTCAGGATGGAGAACGTTTTGGGAACAATGAGCACGATGTGAATATCACCACGAGTGGGGTAGTGCCCCATCGCTTCAAACCCAGGTACACATGGGAGTAGCTGTGAACAGGGGCAGTTCCACCCATTCCTCTCCCTGCCTCAGGCTACACCTTTCCTGCTGATTCCCTCCTGACAGCAGTAGCACTTGTGTAGCCACATGATGACTCGGGTAAGGCTGGTTTGATTAAAAACAATTAATTTTTAAAATACAAATAATAAAAATAGGTTAATTTCTCACTGGCTTAAAACCCAGCACCAGTATAGGGAGGGAATAAGAGTATGTGCCCACAGAGGATGGATTCACAAGCTCATTCCCTTCTCTTACTCAGCAGTGAAGCCACTGAGGAACTGCTGCCTTGATACCATGCTCCTACAAAAAGGACTCCAAGTAAGCTCAAAGATGTCTTGAGCTGACACGCCCTTCAAATCACTAACCTAAACCAGGTTTCTCAGCTTCCCTGAAGGGAATACTCTAGAGACTCATCTATCTTACCTTTATACTTCATCGCGTTTAAAACAAAGCAAAATGAAACAATCCCACCTTGTCACCAAAAAATGTCCCTTGCGAGCACAGGTTTCCTCAGGAGGGAGTAAGAGACCTGACAGATGAGAGCTGTAATCCTTTGTGCATGCCTGGAAACCACTTAAATATTACTATGGCCATTAAAGAGTCTACAGAGATGCCAGTGAGATCTGACTCTCTAAACTGCAAGATCAACAACTTAGATGAAAGAACCTCTTTTACATTGCATCAAGTGGACTTGAGAAGGAAACAGAAGGGAATAATCATTCTCAGCCTTTTAACAAACACCTGAAAGTGGAGAGGTAAGACATGAAAGGATATCAATAAACATATTATCAAATTAAACTTCCATGGGTAATATTTGGACATCATAGAAGTTGGCACCGTCAGGAGGAGAGAGAAAACAGATCAGAAAAAGACAGAAGTCTCCAACAGTTTGTTCTCAGATGGCCATTTCCAGTGGCAATCACGCTAATTGCACACACAAATGAGACAAACGATCATGAATGTATTTTTCAAAATCAAGCCCCATTTATGTTACTCTGACAAGAGTTTCCGATCAACAGATTTCAATTGCAAATACAGAACAGTTTAGTCATCAAAAAGCAAAAGGATGAAGAATGTACTGAACATGAAAGGAAAACAATCTCTTCCTTCTTTCCCATATTTCTGTAACCAATTCCTCCTGAACATTTAAAAGAGTATTTTCTATTAACACAAGACATAAAAATACTTTGGTTTAATGAGCTCTGCTCTGTAAAAATACAGAGATAAAAATGTAAATGCACAATACAGTATTTCAAGTAGCTTTGAGGGAGTTATTATCAAAGTATGAACATGGCTATCAATCATCAGACATACTGACTGATACTAATATTCTTCATGGGAACGTAAATAATTGTTTCAAAGCATAATATGCCCCTTCATCATTAAAATCACTTAGATGTTATAATTCACCTAGCTTGAGCAATGAAAATACAGTCTGCTTTCTTTCTCTGAATAAGCACAGTTTTAGCAAATCACTTAAGCACAGGCTTAAAATTAACTAGCTGATTGAGGTCACAGCCCACTTTGCCTATGCATTAGCACACTGCTGCAGGTAATGTAGAAAGGATAAGCAAACTCCAAACAATAAAAAAACCCCTTTTTCCTCTGAAATCTGCTTCCTGAGATATCACCATCGACCTTTAGCGTGCAGAAGCCACTAACTCTGAGCCCTTTAGAGAGCCCTCTGTGCTGTTGCTGATTCAGCATTAGAAACCTGCACTGAGCAAGGCTCTCTTTGGAGGAATGGAAGGACAGGGCACTTGTTATCCGTCACTGAGCTATTCCAGCTGCTGGCTGGCACTGCTAACGCTGCAGGCCTTGGCTTACCAGGTCATACTTAACCCTTAGAAAGCAATTGCCTTAATCTGTTTCTCTTAATAGGCAGCCAACATATTCTCCCTGGCGAGCTGCACTCCTACTGAACATTAAATACTTTTACATGAGAAGTTTGTAACGCATGTGCTTTTAATGGGAGCTTACTGAATGGCTGGGAGTCTCAAATGCCTCTTAAAGCACAAATGAGGAATTTCAACCGTACTCTAAAATTCTCATGGTGTATCTTCTGCTAAATACCTAAAATCCTAGACCCTTTCTCCAGTTCCAGTGTACAGACAAAGTAATATTAAACAGCTTTGAGACTTACAGTACTACAGTTGTCCACACAGGTCCTGGGTTAGTCCCACAGGTACTTTGCAAAGAAGACAGCATTGTCTCCGCAGTACAGATGGGCAACAAGGCAGAGGGAGGTGTGGTGGCCCCCAGGGTGGAGTTACATGCAGGTACCTACAGCCTAAATGTCAGACTAAGCAACCCTCCCCGGCTTCCCCTACACTTGGTGGAGATCTTGTCAATGCAATCAATGGGGTTTAAGCTGCAGCTCATCTCACCAAGCAGATGTATACTAAAAAAGGAGTTGGGTTTCCATGATCTTTGTGGGTCCCTTCCAGCTCGGGATATTCTATGAAGGGAGCCCAGTTATGCCCCAGGTATCCTGGTTCCTCTCCTCAGGCTGTGAGGGGCAGCATCTCACATCAGAGTGGAACCAGCTCCCCCACTCTTGCTCTGGTCCATGGGCAGCCAGCTGCCAGCACAGCTCATCAGGCAGAACGGAGCTCAAAGCATCCAAAAGCTGAAATCATGTCTCAAGGTGATCCCCCACGCTTCGTCACACACAGAGTTTCAGGCATGGCCATCCTCATCTCCTGACGTGGCTAAATGGCTCACTGAGGCTGTGTCCACCCACAGCTTGAGATGCCACTTTAATCACAAGCTTGTAGGGACTGACAGCTACAGAACTCATCATTTGGCCATAACAGCCTACTCACCAGCCTGCTTTCCTTTCTGTACCTCACATGACAACTGCTGTCTCTCCAGCTGAATTGACACCATTGGTTTTGAGCCCCTGGGCATAAAGAAAAGCAATGCCTTACTTGAGGCTAGTATGTGCTGTTGTGCTCCTCTCAGTGCAACAAGCATTTACTAGAACTGGGAACGGTCTAGAGATAGGCAACAAGAAGATCCAAGACTCTTCAAACTGTGAGAGACAGCTTAGCAGGAGCATGCTTGCGGTCTCTGCAATCACAAGTAGCATGAGAGGAGGACAGGATCTGTTATTCACCATCTTGTTCAGTACTGGGTCTCTGGAAAGCATCAACCCAAGCTAGCAGGAATCAAGTTCAAAACAAAGGAAAAGAGGGGCTTCTTCATCTAACAAGACTGGGGAAATCCTTTCCACAGGACACTATGATGCTAAAAACATTTGTGAACTCAAGGGGAGACTGGTCAAGTACACAGAAGAAAAATCCATTGAGAATTTTTACGTACATTGAACCACATCTGACTCAGATGATTTTCTAAGCTGAAAATAGCAAGCAGCTGGGAGAGCATTTGGGGTACACATCATATTGCTGTTTTCTTACTTTTTTCTAACTGTCTGATGGGGATGAAGAAAGACTACTGGGCTAGATGGACACTTTATTCTGGCCCAGATTAATTGCTCTCATATTTTTCTGTTAATTGATACTACCTCCCTATGTCTTTCTACCGGTAACTTTTTCAGAGAGGTTTCCTTTTCTATTTTTTTTTCCAAATAATTCTCTCCAGGCTACATTAAACTCAGTGAAGATCTGTCTCTATAACACAACACCACTGTTGATAAAGCAGAGATGAAGCAGAGAGTAAGGCACATTGGCTCTTAGTCTCAAAGCTTAACGAGCAATTACAGAAGTGCTAAAACAGACGACTGTCCTCTGGCAGTTAGTGGGGCAACATGTGCTCGCTGAGTAACAATCACATCATTCCTCTAACGTTTCATCCCAGCAGCGTTTTACCCGCCAAATGAACAACGTTCCCATAAATAATGGAGATGCAATGCCTTTCTCTCCTCCCCAACACTGTGCTGTCCACCCCTTCCACAGGAGCAACAAAGCAGCAGGGAAAATCTAGTGAGTCTCAGACTTGCAGTGACTCTGGAGCTGACACGAGTGAGCAGGGGGACAGGAAAGAAAGAGAAGCGATGCCTCCAGGCTGAGTGAGGAGGGTTTACCAGTCCTTTGTCCCTGCTCTGGGTGGGAATTAGACCCATAACTGTCTTCCCAGCACACTTCAGGGCTCTGCATTTCTCTCTCTGCACCCTGACAGTCCCTTGCCAAAACACGGCTTTCTTATTGAAAACCTTTTCTTCAGTGGACATGCACATAAGCAATGAACTCTCCCCACTGAGCAGACACAGCCTTATGCCAGGACAGCCCTTAGCACAGTCCCCAAGAGGCACCTGTGGCTACTCCAAAAAGCAGTGTCCCTGTCTGGATGTTTCTGCCAGTTTGGAGTTGGTTTTTTTCCCACTACTAACAAAGAAAAGCCTCTGGTTTGGGTATTTTTATACTTAGCAGACTATAATTTAGAAAGTGTATTTCCTGACCTTCTCTGGGAGCTGGGAGCATCCCTTGCCAGACAGCATGTTAGACAGAGAAGTATCGACCCAAAGGGCATGAGCTGTGGATGAGTAGGAGAGAAGCTCTCATGGGAGCGCTCTCAGCAAGACCCATCACCTGCCAGAAACGCCAAACAAGTGCGAAATTCATTCACTAAAGTGTTTCCTCAGGAAAGGACACGCTCCCATTTAATTGCCCTCCTTATTCATGCTTCACACACCATCTGAAGAAATTTGATTGTTCTAACTCTAACCTTTTCTAACCTCAAAAACAAAGCCCCCAACCAACCCTAAAATACAGTCACATTGCCTTCTCGGCCAAGGTGCTGTGAACAAGCTGCAGGGCAGAAACAGATTTCCAGAAAGATGTTGTAAGATGTGTGTCAGCCATTTAGCAGGAAAGGCGGGACAGGGAAGGTGCATTTCATTGCTGAGCAGCCTGAAAGCATTTGAGAGCATGATTTATATTCCCACAACTACCTCTTCAGGTTAAGGGTGAGCACAGTAAAGGATTCATCACAAAAACTCCAGCAAATGCAGAAACAGAGGGAAAAGCAGACCAGGTTTCTTTGTCTTATCCATTAAAGGTAAATTACAGTTATTAGTGAGGAACACCCAAGCACAGCCACAGGACATTAAGCCATATGTATTTACATACATATTTGTCTGATCAACCAATTGAATATTTACAAAGATTATACCCTGCTTGCACGGAGCATAAATCAGGAGGAAATCAGCCTTCAAAAACAACACCTAAGAGTCCCTCCAGTCTCACAAATACACCACCCAGGATACCCCTATGCTATTTCTAAACTCAAGTAGCAGGGAAGTAAAGGGCCTGGGCACACAGAACTGAGAGCAAGGGGAGCACCACGCACTGGGACACAGGAAGGTGTCCCAGTCTGTCAGGGTCTGTGTTTTGAGTTTCACTGCTGCAATTCAGCGTAGGTTCACGTGCCCCTCTCTCCACCAACAAAAAGCCACTGAAGAGGATAAACAATGGCAACACTAAGTCACAAAACTCAGAAAAGTAGTGGCAGCATGTTGGCTGCCCAGTCCCACCAGCAGTAGACTCATTATTTTATTTGGTTTGATTTTCACATCACATTGCAACAAAAGAGGAAATCCAGAACTTGAGAAGGAACTTGCAGCACAGAGGACATTGCAATACTGTTCCAGTGGTTATCTGCAGACACACCAACATCACAGAGAGGCCTGTGTATTGTGGAGTGTCACAGACACTTTTGATTCTTGTGCTTTTCCAGTTTGAATGCTCTCTGTATGTCCAGCTCCACACTCAAGTCACATAAGGAAGACTGCTATTGCCTGTCCCTCCCTCCAGACATACTTTGGATCCTCCCAGCAAGACCTCCCCATCCTGAAAATCAGTAAGGCAGAGGAGGGAACACCAGATTGGGTACTCTTGTCCACAAAGCAAGAACAGCATGTTTAGCTACATTTTTAAGCCAGTTTCACTAGAAGTTCCCCTTTCTCCATTTCTCTTTTTCAGTGCTCTCAGCTCCTTTTTCCACTCCCATGCTCATGTAGGCTTCCCACTCTGTCCATGTCTTTTCCACCCACTGTATGTTGAAGTTTTGAATTTAAATCACTTCTATATGCTTCTGTATGCCCACACACATGCATTTTCCTACTCCTGGACCTTTCCTCTGCAGGACCCAGCATTTCCTCTGCATCCCGCCCACAGTCCCTGCAGGTACACTCGCACAGTCCATGGCACACCAAAGAAGTCTACTTGAGAAGACAGCCTGAAACAAGAGCTAAAAGCTGGGAACAAATTGACTGGTTGTCACAATCCCAGCACAGGGCAGGGGCGTTGTTCTCTCAACACCTTGTCCTGTCTTCCAGAGGACCAGCAACCCCAGCAAGTGGGCATCAGGTGTAAGACCCTGGGGATCAGGCCAGTGCACTGTTCAGATCAAAGACTCCTGACCTACAGCAAATGGATGCCCCAGATGGGCCCACACACAGCTGTGGTTTCATAAAAACACTCGCTGAGAAACCAGCAAGATAAATAGAAGGGACAGCAGAAACTCCCCACCTCAGCTCTGTCAGAGCCAAACAATGACTTCAGTCAAGTTGCCTCATCTTACTGTATTTACTGTTGCCCCCCCATCCCCTTGGCAGCATAAAGCAAACTGATTAGGACTGAGCAGCGACTGCTAGGCTATGAACAAGTGAGTTTTCAAGTGAACAAATGGCTGTGAATGCACATTAAAAGCAGGAAAAGAACACTAATAAGGAAACAATTATTTCATGGGTTTTTAAAACAGATTTTTTTTCCTATTCTTTCCTCTTATCTAGAACAAACAAAGCTTTGAGGGAACAAATACAATTCCAGAGATAATCCACACTTCGGATCCCGGAAGCATTTGGTACCGACTTCTGGAAAACAAAACAATGATAATGACTCACGCTGGGCCTGGGGGTGGCTCATCACAAAATTAGCAGCAGCTTCCATGCTCCCAGCTGAGACTGGCTTTGCTGGGTTGTTTTCACAGCTCCCCAGGACTGCAATTTAGCACATGCAAATCGGCCCAGCAGCCAATCACAGCCACCATGCTAGAAAGGCATAAACATGCCATTTAGAAAAATGCTTTGCCATACAAAACATGATTACCTCCTTCCATGCCATTTCAGGCTATGGGAAGAAACACTATTTTTATTATTAAACATTACACATCTCTTTTCCTCTGAGTGGAAGAAGAATTATTTAAAGGCCTTTTAAGCAAACATCTATTCACACAATTGAAAGCTTTGTGCACTATCATTGCACCTGGGGAGGTGATCATCCCTGTACTGGACATGTAATGAAGCCACAGCTCAATTCCTGTGTCCAGTTTTGGGCCCCTTACTTCAGAAAAGACACTGATGTGCTCCATCCAGCTCCAGAACGGAGCTGGGGAAGAGTCTAGAGAACAAGTCCTGTGAGGAGTGGCTGAGGAAGCTGCGATTGTTTAACCTGGATAAAGGGAGAATCAGGGGGGACCTTATTGCTCTCTACAACTCCCTGACAGAAGGTTGTAGAAAGGTAAGGGTCAGTCTCTTCCTTTAAGTAACAAGTGACAGGACAAGAGGAAATAGACTCAAGTTCCATCAGGGGAGCTTTAGATTGCATATTAGGAAAAATTTCTTCACTGAAAGAGTTGCTAAGCATTAGAACAGGCTGCCCAGGGAAGTGGTGGAGTCATCATCCCTTGAGGTATTTAAGACATGCAGATATGGCACTTAGTGGTGGATTTCGCAGTGCTGGGTTAACAGTTGTACTCAATAATCTTAGAGGTCTTTTACAACTGAAAAAATTCTATATTCTATAAGAAATCTCATCTAGTTTTCAGACCATGCTGAACTTTTGATGATATATGTACAACCTGGACTAAAAAATTTAAACCTAGAACCAGTTTGGTAAAAAATTAAACAGGTTACTTCTGGAAAGCAGCAGAAAGGGCTACAGGAAGACAAGTGGCTTGGTTTGTCAGACAGAGTTCAGTGAGCCAGAAGTAGTAGATCACTCCAACAAACAAAGCAGGAAGATTTAAATTTCTTTAATGAACAGGGCTTTCCATTTGGGAACTGATGGCTGTGAAATACCTCCAGAGGGGTCTGCTGGAAACAGAAAACAAGCCTATTGTCAACGATCTGTGGATAGGGAAAACAAGAAGAATTTTAGGGATAATACATACCACTCATCTAAAACAATGGTTCTGTTAAGTATTCAAGCATGTGACCATCTTAAAATGGGACTAGGTACATGCATTGAGTTAAATATGCACTCAGATGGTTCAGTGAGCCGAGACCTGTGTCCGGAAATACTCCTTGGTCTTTGAGTGGACATGACCTAACAATAGTCACACACAGAGCTCTTAAGCTGAAAGCATCTGCTCTGAAAGTCATCAACTTTAAATATCTGCTTTTGATCCCAGATTCTTCTGTTACTCTTCAAGTGGAAAAACAACAACACAGAAGATAGTATTTTATACAGACAGCCACTAAGGAAAACCAATAAAAAAGCTGAAAAATTATTTCATTATATTGTTAGTTAATATTTCCCATAAAACTTACAGTTTGTAATGCATCACAATTGCACACGGTGTTTAATCTCAGATAAACTCTTTTCTTGGCTAAGATAGGGGAGTGAAGGAAGTTAAGCTTTATTCCTTTACAAAGTCATGCAAACCTTCAGGTGAGAAGTGCCATAAACCAGCCAACCTCTGCTTCAGAGTACTGTTTATCATCCTGATTACAGGTACTTAAGAAAATTCAAATTACTTTTATTTTGCTTGAACTTGCTCATTCACAGGAAATAAAACATTTTCCAAATATGATTCAATATCAGTGACACTCTTGTAGGACCCAGACAAGCTTCAATATTCAGAAGACTGAGTGAAGATCCAGCAATTCCAGATGCCCAGCTCTGTAACCTCAGACATCTGGCTGACAGCTATGCATTGCTAAGCCACTTTACACCCAGGGAGTTCCTGAACCTGCATTTCTTTTGAAGATTTATGAAATACTTTACTGAAAACTGAAAAATAAAATCCTGCATATTATCAAAGTCTTTCCTTTGCATAACTCACAGAACTGGCAAGCACTTTAAAAAGTTATATGCATATAACTAAGTTCATTATCATTTATATCTCTGGAATTTTTGTATGATAGAAACCAATTTCACCAAATAAAAACGCTAAAAAATTCATCATTTCTAGCTCAGTCAGAACAGATTTTTTTACAAAGATCCACAAGCACTATGGGCTTCCAGGAGAGATGCTTAGCCAACGTCTGCATGAGAGGGTTACTTCAGAATAAAGGGAAGTGTGGATTTAAAATGCTATAGCTATTCTTGAATAATACCCCAGAGGAGTGCTCCTGTTATAATAAAAAAGATTTTAAGAGTTTTGTTTAATTCATTTCCCAGGTGAATTAAAATAAATCAGAAAAAGGTATTCTTTCCACTAGTACATGAGTGTCAACAATAGGCATTATTTCAGAACAGTAGAGGTACTTAATTTCCACCGGTCAGCAAGTGTTACTTTTCCAAAAACACAAAACAGGAAGAGGGAGCCTGAGCAAAATATGTGCAGGAACAGTGGCAGAGAAGGATGGGCAAGACATCCTGGTGCAGGAAGGGAAAAGTGCTGATGACCCCCAGTCAGATCCTAGTGCTTCTCAGCCTGGCAATCCGCTCCCAGCTCCAGCTCGGTGCCACTAAGCCACCGCTCCCATCTCCCACCAGCAACGCACATCCACACTCTGAGCTGCCACAGATCAAAGCCTCTCTGTGCTCCCTGAACTCAGCAAGGAACTGCAGGTTTCACTGTCTGTCGCTTACATACACAGAGCTGTTGCTTCCAGTAATTTAAAGCTGAACTGTGCAGCATTTACTGTGCACTGTAACGTACTGCTTACTTGAATAAACAGCAGTGGGAAATTTTCAAGAACTAGTGTATGTAAATAAAATGTAGATGGATGCACGGATGACTGCACAAGCAAACCAAGGAGTGCCTGTTCTGCTCATAAGCCAAATACTATTCTTGAATATGCAATTGTACCTCCCATGACTGTGATTCCATTTGCATCTGCAGAAGTCTTGCATGTGCAGACACATTATGACAGAGTCCCAAATAGTCTCAGGGCAAATGCAAAGATGTGTATGGGCAGCAACAGATTGGCTAAGGGCAGAGGCACAGCCTGACCCTGCCTACCTATACAAAATGCTTGCTCCTGTTGCCCCAAATAGCAAACTCAGTGTTGTGATGCCTGGAGAAATGTGAACACCTACTGTGCCAGACATCATTTTAATTTGCCATAAAGCCAGCATCAATCAGCATATTTCCAGGAGGATCTCCAGATTTCACCCGTGTGAGACATCCATGGAAGCCAAGTTCAGGATTTACTTTCAATATGAGCTTAATTTGTATTGAAGGCATCAATTTGCAAAATAGGGACTTAAACTGAGAAGTACTCTTATGAATATCTGAGAATAGATCAGTCTCTGGATACAACCAAACCTCTACTACTGAAAATAAAGCTGAAAATGCATTGCTGCTGAATGCTGTTGCTGGTTGATGTGAGAAATATCTGTGGTTTTAGCAATGATGCATCCCACAGGAGAGTCTGTGCAGGAGCCAAGGGGAGGACAGGCATAAGACAGAACCACTCATAGAGCCAAATAAGAAATCCTTAGGGAGGAAGACTGAAACACTCACTAGCAGAAATCTCCATGCTGCTATTATTCAGCCTACGGGTACAAGGCCTTTTGTGTCAAAGCGGCTGCAAACCAGGTACAGGTCATCCAAAATATTTTTTCACAACTCTATTCACAGCTACAACAACAATACAGTCATTATTTAATGTTTACCTTGAACTTAACAGTGTAGTAGCTATCTGTTTCATAATGTTGGCTAGGAAGCCAAAAGCAAAAAAAAAATCTGGACTGGCAAACCACACCTCCTAAGCAAATGGGAAAAAAGTGTTAGCAGAGAAAATACAGAAAAAACATTAAACAAAATTAATTGTGGTTGCACCATCAAGAAGGGAAATATCTCTGCATGTGCAATACAGTCAGTCAGCTTGCAAACTCTGAAACTAAGATAACAAGTGAAGCACCTGAAAGATGATACAGGATGTTGCTGTGCTAAAATACTTGTAAAGAAATTCACAAAGGAATACGATAAATCTCCTACTCTGCATTGTTATGAATTACTTGCACTTTTGTGGTGGCTTGGAGACCCATTAAGCCCCATTTTGCAAGCTGCTGTTCAAACAACCACAGCCTGCCCCTGCACAGATGAAAACAAGGCCTGCACACCTCAGAAGTGGAGCATAAGAAAACAACAGGCTAAAGTTAGCTAAAGCAAAGAGGTGAGAGGTCTTCACATAACAATAACAAAAATCTTGCTAATATTTTTGCTAACATCACAACAGAGCTGTACAGTACTACACAACTACCTTCAGTATTTGACTGTTCCTCTTTAAAGCGTCGTGCATTAGCTTCCACCAGAATCAGGAGTGGTCTAAGGCTCCCAGTCAGCACAACACACAAATATGAATCTGACTTTAAACGTGTGCTTACATCCTTATGACTTGTTTGCATTAAAGAAAACATAGATATGAGGAAGGCAAAAGGCTTGGTCAATCTGTCAGAATAACTTCAGATCAGAGGATCAAGGGCATGTAAGAAGCTCACAGCACTCTTGTGCCACCGCCGTCGAAGTCCATGTTTCCACAGTCCTTCCATTCCTGTAATTTTATAATCCTTTTGTTGGTTTACATCTCTGACTGCCTTGACCCCACAGTGCCATGCTGGGCACAGCCCTACACCTTTAGGGCTGTTGCCAGAGTATACACCTGTCTCCTGGGGCATGCTCACCTTTTGAAAAAGTTCTCCTCCAGCAGACCCAGCCCACAGTGACCCCTTTATAGGTGGAAGCTTTGATTTTTACTGCACATTTTTCAAGCACATAAACCTCAACCTTAACGGAAAATGAAACAAAGCAGACAAGAAGAGAGAACGTATTTTATCATCCTGATTCAAAGCAACAGACCCTATCTGGAGTGCTCAGGCTCATGGTGGCATGGGGCTAGTACCTGGAAAATAAGCTCAGTTGGAGATAACAATAGGAGATCATTCCCATAGACTGTCTCCTTAGAGCACAACATCAGGAAATACAAAGACTATGCAATGTTCAGTATCATTCATCAGAGCAGAGGAGGTAAGTCTCAGGCACCACATATGCATCAAGCACACACCAGCACAGGATCCACCTGTAAAGCAAAACCAGCTCTGCCTGGAAACTATTAGGACACTATCATTGACTTCTAGTTCACTAAAGTTACAGCCTAGCATCCCCCATGGCCCAAGCACCACCCCACTTTTACCAGTAGCTTATTGTTCTCTTTACTGCTCCAGGTTTCCAAAAGACACAAAAACACTCACACATAGCACTACAAAGAAAACTCCATTATAGTTTTTCACTGAAGAGAGACTAGTGTGTGTAATGCTTCCAAGTGCAGGTACAATTTATTCTATTTATTTATCATGTTGTTCTTTAAAGCAGGGCAGAACATGCTTTGAAGGGAGTTCAGCATTCTCTCCCAAAGATTCTCCTGTTGCCATGAGCTTGTCACAGACAGCAACTTGCACACAAAAGTGTCATGGGAGGGAAGAGGCTACTGAGGCATAAATGGGTGGCTATAACCATTAACAGCTTTTCCTTAGCAAGGCCATAAGGGAATCCAGGCTACCTCAGCAACAGTGTTCCCCCAAGAATAGCCTTTCTCTTCAATAGACAACATCAAGCACTTGCACTGGAGGAATGGATATTTTCCATCTCTAGGACCAAGATCTCACAAAAAAACCCCAACATAAGCATTAGGAAAGAACACTCAAAAAGATATCCTCGTAAGCATCCAATTAGTAGCTTCTACTAATAGCAACAATAACACAGGATTTCTTTCCATAGGCATTTACCCAGTGTCATAGAGAGGGAAAGTCAGATTCGTGGAAGAAACGCATGCAACACAGAAGAAACTGCAGAAACAACACTTAAAAAGTTTCAACAAGACCATCCTAAAACTCAGGGGTAGTGCCACACCAAACCAAGGCACTCATGCACTTATTCCGCTCTTCAAAAAGTGCTCAGGGAAAGTGTTCAGGATCAGGAATATTGTTCAGAAATTCATCCCACTGCACTTCCTTCCCATCCTAGTGAAATGCTCTCTCCCCAACAGGCTAGGACCTGAGAGAGGAGCTGGGAGTCTCCTGGCCCCCCATCAGGAGCAGGCAGGGATTTCCCTTTGCTTCTAAGAACATCCTCACTCAAAAACACATTCAACACCTTCCACCAGAAAAACACTGCGAGATTACTTCTACCAGAAACACAAAGTATGGAGAGCTCTTACAGTGGGGCCGTTGTCACTCTGGAGAAGGTTATTCCCATATTGGCCAGGTGGTAGTGGAGGCCACAGTTGGGGATTCCAGGTGGGATGGGAAATACAGGGGTCCCATACGAAGAAAAAGGACCTGAGAGGGCTGTAGGTGGGTTGGGGAACAATAATGAGGGCCATGTGTGAGGCAGGAATCTCTGTGAGGACAAAGGACACACGTGGGGGTTCTGTGTGGGTGGGGTCTCCAGACGGGATTAAGCACAGGGTAGGATGGGGTGAGGTGGGGTGGAGGCCAGGCCTCGGGTAGAGGGGGTCGGGTTAGGAAGCCAACGGGTGGGGATGCCGGGGGCGGAGGGGAACCGGGTGTGGGGGATGCCGAGTTAACGGGGACTCGCTCTCCGGGAAGGCCGGCGGGGTCAGCACCGCGGACAGCGCCCGGCCCATCCCGGCCACCTGTGCGCGGCGCCGGCGAGGCGGAGGCGCAGAGGACGGCGAGGAAACGGGGCCAGCCCGGGCCGAGCGGCGCCCGGGCGGGGAGGCGAGGGCGGTGGGGACAAGGACGCGCGCTCCCCACCTGGGCTGTGGCTGGATCTCAGGCGCCTTCCACAGAGACACTGCAGCATATGCGAGCCTTTCTCCAGGAGAAGCCCGAGAATCCTCATGGATTTCACTTTGTGGCGCCCTCCCGCTCCTCGGAAAAGGGACCGGCCCCGGAGCGGCCGGCTCTCAGCGGCGGGGCGCCGGGCCCCCTCGCCGCCAAACTTCCCGGCCCATCGCCGCAGCCCCGCCGCCCGCCCCACCAGGGCCGCCGTGCGGGGCCGGGCAGGGTCGGTGCCCGCGGGTGACCCCAGCGACAGAAGGCACCGCGTGCGGGGACACCGAGCGCGGCCCTTCCGGGGCTCCCGGGGGCTGGAACCATGGGACCGGCAACGTGGCCGGGAAGAAGACACACCTCTGGTCTTAAATCACCGGTGGGTGCGGGTGCCCAGACAGGGGTGCTCCTTTACGAAAGCGCTGTAAACGAAGGAGCTTCCGTATTTCCACCTACAAACCCCAAGACGCTAGTCTCCTGCAAAGGGCGCTCCATTGAAACTGAAGGTACCCTCTTTTTTACCCATTTTTAAACTATCACTGTTACAGCGCTGCAGACTCAAGTCTCAGTGTTGGTGCTGCACAGAGAAAGGTAGGGCACGTATTTCACATGCAACGATGGTTAGGGAAAGATGCTCTCCTTAGAACTCTCTCCAATTCATGAAATTTCACAAAACCCACAACACAAGGCTGGAAAGCACAGGAGCACAGAAAAACTCCTTCAACAAAACAGTACTATCGTCTACAAAAGCCATTCAAAAGAATTCTTTCAACCTGAGGAAACTCTAATACTGCACTAAAAAACAGCTCCCTCTGGGACAAATGCGAACCCAGCACAAGGGTGATTTTCTACCTGAATTACTTTGTACTCAAGCAGGGTTACCTACTCCCACACCATCTTTCAAAGCTTTCTCTGCTTTCGTTTCTCGAAATACCTGGCAGAAGTGGCCAGGTGTCTCTGAGCAGCTCATGAGATGGACATTTTTCCAAAGAGTGCACTCCAGAATGTAACAGGCTTCTGGCCAGCACTTCAAAGGGATGCAAGAGCGGGGATACAGACTTAGATGTTAACATCTAGATCAGAGTACTAAGGCACATAAATCAGGCATAACAAAAGAAATGCTGTTTAGGTGTGAGAAGCTATCAAGCATTTGTGGCAAAACTTAATATTTTTGTGAGCACCTGAAGTCTTTCATGCCCTCAATAAATACTCCACAGTTTCAGTTTTACTCTTGAAAAGGGAAAAAAACCCCAACAATTAAAACGCTAAATGTTTCATGAAATGGTAGCTCTTATTTTCCAGTCAACTCTAGTTCATATGCTGAAAAATAGCACTTAGCTAGAAGCAAAGCCAGTAGCATACAGTTCAGGACTGTTTGAAGGATGGAAGGTATTCCCTGGGATTCATGCTAAACTCAGTTTTTGTTGTCTGCTGTGAGTTAGACTAGAAAATCATCACACTCTGTCTTAATTTATAAGCTGTTTCAGACAGGACCTTGCACATGCACCAAGTCACAGCAAAAAACTAAATGAAACCGCCCTTCTCCATGTCCCCAGTTACCCAGGATCATTGCTCCACTGCACTCCTCAGCAATCCCTGCTCCACAGCCAGCATGAAAGACTATGGTGCCGTGTCAGGGCAGATACCAAACTGAGACTACAGCTGTTACCTCTCCCCTTCACCCACAGTTGTCCTTCAGTCCTCTGCTACACCTGATCATCAGACAGCAAGCCTGTAGCCCTGCTGGAACACAGCCAGAAGTAGTTTGCACAATGAAGCCCTAAAACAGAACTGGTGGTTCTCGGGTGCTTTGGTAATAGCACAAAAAAAATAGTCCTCTTTCTGTAAATGCATCAGCAGCATGCTTGAGATGAGAACAATTCTGGATCTGCCAGATCAAGGACAGTACAGTGAGATCCAAAGTCAAGGTGCCCTCCTAGCTTAGCAGCCAACATAGAGCTGTAAATGAGGGGGCTCTCATTTAAAGATGCCAGGACTGAAGTGCAGCACTAGGTACTCTCGAGAGAAGAGTTGCACTTAGGTGTTATACGTATCAAGCCAGCATGAGAACAGGTAGATATATCACATGAACATGCAAGGGCAAGTGTGTTGGACACAATACAGATGTTTATAAGAATAAAAAAATGAAAATGCAACAGGTAGCTGAATTTTGAGACTTCTGTTCATTAAACTAACGCAGTTGTTCTTGGAAAATCTACTCAAAATAACCCATAAAACCACTAATAAAATAATCCCCATTTCTTTGGGGAGCTTCCATCACCTTGCAGCCAGGCTGATAATCCAGCCTTTGTGCGGCACACTCCAAGGGATCAATTCCTGACTCACTTTAGAGGAAAGGAAGGCAGACTCAAACCAGTAAAAAGAATGAACGTTACCTCACATTTCCAAAGAAGGGCTGTAAGAACTGCAACAAGCACATGTTCTTTCAAATTGAGTACATTTAAGTAAGTTTAAACAGCAAAATGGAAGCATAAAAATGGCAAAGGAAGAACTGTGATGCATATGACTCAAGTGTTTACATGCCACAAAATACTCAGTAATACCGTGTACCCAATTAGGTAAATCTTAGCCCAGTAAACAAAGCTTAAGGAATTTGAAAAGATAAATGGAGCTGACATAAATCGAGACATTGCTAGATGTGTTAAGTCATTTTAATCTGAAAACAAGGTAAACCAAAATAAAACGTATTTCAGTGCAGAGGGACAGCATGTACCCAAACAATACTTCAATGGATGTAGTGGTGTATAAATCTCACTACGGCTCCATTGATGAGCTTGCACTACTAAATAATAATGCAGATAACATCTCAGAAGTTTCCATGAAAATGCTACAGATATTTAAATTTTTAGCCACTGGTAGAACACAGGTATTAGAAATGATAGTGTGCTCGAATAAAAGCAGGGATTGCATTTGCTGGAACACAAAGAAAGCTGTGAAAGCCTCACTGAGGTCAGAAGACATTTACAGGGAACACAGGGTCACGTGTGTTTCTCCCTTATTAAATTAAAATGCCATTGGCCTTCTGAAGCACTGAACAGAAATGAGAATATGTTTAGGATTATGGAATTTAAATTAATACCTTCTACTAAAAAGAGGAATGTACTGCGCTCTGATCACAGAAAAATAAGGTGATTTAGCCGACAAGGCTCTTTGCGAGGTATTAAAATAGCACAATGTGTATGAGTTCACCAGTTACAAAAGCCAAAAAAGAAACAAAATCTACAAAAGCTCAAAGAAGAGACTAGCCAGGAAAGGTAATTTCCTTGTGTTCAGACAAAGGCAATAATAATCTTTCAAGGTGCTGGGTTCCATGCTGTTCTGTTTTCACCCATACTGACTGGTAATTCTTTGAATATTGTGACTGGTACACAGACAAACAGCTTGTGCAGGTGTGTTATTCCTGGTTGGTTGGTTGGGTTTTTTTGCAAGTCTCTGCCCTTGCTGTATTTTCTGGCCAAACACAGGCGGATATGATGAGAAAGGGCCCATTAACCTCAAGAGCTTTGTCCAAGCTGGTGCTGATGCAGATCTTGGACCTTGTCCCTCTCTCTGTAAATTTACAAAACTCCTTGCACTTGGTGCTCATTTCTCAATGCTCACTCCATATGTGATCAGTGATTGTATATTCTTCAGTGCTGGCACAGAACCACTCCACAACACCTTTCTTCGCAAGAGCCGTTTGAGCAAAATCTACCAATGGGCCACAAACTACAGCCCTTTCCAGTGCAAACCACTGCCACCACTGTGCTCTCTGGGTATTTGTGCTTACCCTTTTCCCCTCCTTTATGAAGCAGAGCACTGCTGACAAGGAGGGATGGTGGGGTCTGCTTCAGGGACATACCAGCCACGTACAGCTTCTATTGCACCCAGGTCCACCAAAGCACAGCACAATCATACCAGAGACAGTGGGAACTGCAGCACAAAGTTAAGGGGTTTGCTGAAGGTCACACAATAAATTTGTGGACAAGTAGAGAATCATCTGTCAGTCCTCATTCTGGTGATTTAATGAGAGGATTAGCCTCTTCCTGATCAGTAAAAAATTGCACTCATTATAAGGCAAAGATTCTGCTGAAAGCTCTACCATGGAAAAAGTATACCACACACCTTCTGAGAGCAAAAGAAGGTGAGACAGAAAAAAAAAAAAGAGCTTGGTTTTGTACATCAGACAAGAAAGATAAATTTCTTAGTTGCTTTTTTGAACAATAGTGAACAGAAACCACTGACTCTAGCTCCTGCTAGAGAGACTGACTTGGTAAAATCTCAGCCCCTCTGAGCTCACCAAAGCAGGTTCTGGAGCAAAAGAAAACACGTCCCATAGCCTCGATCATTTAATAGGTTTATACTCAGACACATAAAAAGCTTATAGTAATGAGCACTCAGGAGATGAATTTCCTGACATTAAGAAGAAATCTAGTATTACATGTAAAGAAGGCTTTGTGTATCAAATGTCTCCAGTCTGAATTAGGGAGAAGTGGGTGTTCTGCATATTTTTCAGAACAGTGACACTTCATCTGAACCTGAACTTCTAGGGCATCTCCAAACATTTTGGCAGTAGTATGAGCAGCTCAGAACAGATACTCTGGAAAAGGGGCAGACAGACCCTGTTCCTTCCACCCACTTCCACTGCCCAGCAGATGCCCTCATCTACAGGATGTCTTACAAGGTGTTTAAGAACCCTTGATGGCTTTCTCCCCAACAAATTTTTATACTTGTTTCTGGAAACCAGTAATACCATTGACCTCCTCACTATCTTTTGGCAAGGAGTTTTACAGGTTATTCATGTGGCAGGAAAAAGCTCTTATTAGTTTAAAACTCCTTCTTGATAGTTCCATTTAATGGTCACCTTAACTTATAAGGTGAGCATTATAAGATCATATTGTGAAATGGTAATTTTATGTTCTCCATATCAGTCATGGTTTTATACACCTCTGTTGTATTTCCTTCCTCAATTGTTTCATTTCTGCAGGCACCTGAAAATGCCTAATCTGTTCCATCATTCCCTGGGCAGCAGCTACTCTTCACGCTCCACTGGCCTTGTCACTGTTTCCTGTGCCTTTCTAGTTCTATCACATCTTTTCTGAGACAGGATAACTGGAGCTGCACACAGTACTCAAGGTGCGAGTGCTCCAGGGGTTTCTAGCATGGCAGGATGATAGCTCCTATTTGCTTTCTGTACATTTTCCAATAATTTCTGCTTACATCTGCTGAGCTAGCACTTCCAGAAAGATTCATGCTTTCTCTGTGGTCTTCTTCCAGAGAGGAAATGGTAGCATCCCTTATCAAGAGTGACCACAAATTTTGTGTTTGTGTGTGTGTGTGTGTGTGTGTGTATATATATACACACTATTTATATATACACAAACATACCCACCATATATTTGGGTTTCATCAATGGGTGCATTACCCTGCACTCCTCCCCAGTTTATACTGTTTTTAGTTCAGCAGATGCTCCGTATCAAGAAATCCTTCTGCAGCTCTTTCCTGTCCACTTCTCTTTCTCATACTCTAATGATTTTGTCTCTTCTTCATCCCCTCGCTTTTCAAGATCATTTAGGAGCATGTCCAGTACTGCACAGTTCAGTCTCTCTTCACTGGCAATTTCCCCACTGATGGGACCTGCCCTTTTTTCCTTGAAGGAAACACCCAGTGAGTGAAGCATTTTAGAAATCCAGACTTCTGCCTCACCTTTACCCAGTTGCTCAGAAGACATTAAGGAATTTAGGGGGATGTTCCCCTCACAAGAGCGATGCAGCCCCTTACCCAGATGACCAAACCTGACTGCCAGCCCCCCACAGGATGGGTGCTGTGATTTTTTGCAGATGCAGTTCATGGCAAACTTTCAGAAGTTTCCACATTTGTCCTTTGAACCTGGGAGTTGCAGAAGCACCTTCTAGGTGCACCTCCTTGATGGGTTCAAGTCCCCTGCCAGCTGTGGTTGCTGTTTCACATCTGCAGCCCTTCCAAGGGAAAACACGCTGGAAGGCAGAAGATCTCCCCTGCCTGCCGATCCCTCTGGGCTCAGAGGTTGTGACAGAGAGGAAAGCAGATTAAAGGGCTGTAATGCAGCCAGCACAGGGAAGATCTGACCCACAGGGCTCCAGTAATTGAGGTTATTAATCCATGGTAGGTAACGATGGCTTTGCCTGAGGCATGACCCAAGTTTTGAGGGCAGCAGATCCCAGTTGAGCCAGGCTTTTAAGGTGGGCAGCAAGCCAGCCTGCTGGCCAGCAGAGCTGCTGGGCTCTGCCCACCGACAGCCCCTTGGCTCCTCTGCTTTCAGCAGGCAGCCACCAAGGCAAAGCCCAAGATGGGATAGGTGCAGCTTCCGAATTCAGGATGTGCTCTTGGCTTTCCCCCCAGTTCCCTGCATGAAATGGGAACAACTGGCAGGCGACTTTCCTCATCTAGGAGTGCGACTAATCCATCCACCTGACAGGGAAAAGTTGTCATCCTTAATTAAGGGGATTTTCTGAGGGTAAAAGTACAATAGACCAATCATGCAAGAATCCATCTCCCCTTCCCCTCCAGCAAACTCACTCCTGATGTTCCAGAGGGCATTTGAGGTTGGGAGCAGCATCCGTGGAAGCACAAGCCTCCCCATCTGCCTACTTCCAGTGACACTTACAGAGCCTTTTACTGTTGTCTAGACCTGAAGTGTATTTATTCTGGCATGCTAATACAACACATGTGGCACCGCCTCATCAAGACAAGCAAGTACTTGCCTAACTGCCTGCCTTGGGAATGATGGTACAAGAAATGCTTTCTGCTCCAATTCATAGCTGCTCCAATGACAGAAAAGCCACTACCAAGACACCACAGTTCAGACCCTCACTCTTTAAGTGGCCACCATGGCTGAAGAGTGCACAGAGACATGTTTGAAACAGATTTCTCTGGAAAGACCCTTATTCTGGAACATGCAACTCTCAGTGCCTGCAGTGTAGCACAGCTAAGGTTCTTTATCAGACCAACACACAGACTTGTCCCTGCTGGTTCTGAAAGGAACAGAATGACAAAAGCTAGGTATTAAATAATAATATTACAGCACAGTTATAAAGGGTCTATGTAGGTAAAGGAAAATTAATGTTTCAAGAGATTTGAAGATGGGATTTACAAGACCTTTATAAGAGCCACCCTTGAAATCCTGGCTTGTTAAGACAGGGCTTACTACTAGGTACATTTTTTCCAGGTGAATTTAAGTTAAGAAGAGTGTTTGTCTGGAAAATTTCCTTTTCTGAGACTCATGTAGTGTAGTCCTCACCAGAATGTAAAAGAGCTAAGAAAAAAAAATTGTCTCTTTCTCAGAGCACACTATTACTTTGGGGCAGATACCCCAAAGTAGTAAAAAAAAAAAAAATAAACGAAACAACCTAACATGTTATTTTCCTTAAAATGACATTTTTCTAAAGTATCTCAACTTTGCTGAAGTATTTTGACAAAATTATGAAAATAAAGTTGCAAGGAAAGGCTTTGACCTTATAAAAATAAAACATTTCCATGAGATTCTCAAAGTCAGACAACTGAGGAATAGCAGGAGTGTTTGGCTGACAGTGGTGTGAACAGAGAGGAACTTAACTCACTCCCCATTAGGTCACAAGTCGCCCCCTGCTCTGCAGCCCCCTGCACACGGATATACACATACCACACACTGGCTTCATGGGATAGAGAAGATCTTTTGCTGTTCACAGTTTCAGGACAAATGGTGAAGGCAGTTTATATGACCAGGCTCAGACCCTGCCAGCTACAAGACAGAACCACCTCCTTTACCCTCTGCTGTAAGAGAAAACCCAAACCCAAGTAACACAGTTGGGGTGTTCACCCAAAAAATATCTTCTGCATTTGACTCATAGTCCAGCATATTTTACGGTTTCTGTTGTTAGCTTTTCTCTGCAGCCATTAGAAACAGAAAATCTAAATATGCCAAGTTATCATTCTTACATAATGGCTCAGGGATTTAAGAAAGGCCCCAAATCTTCTAAGAGTTAGCAACACCAGTTTGCAATAACCACCCCAGTGACAGGTAACATGGCTGGCTCCCAGGGACAGGAATCATTGCTGACGTGTGACATACTCAGTAATGGCCTTACTCTGCTTCTGCTGAAAACACAGCAGTGCCAGCCCACAGGCAGCTCAGAGTGACTATCAGCCCCTGAAAAACTCTGCTCCCCTATGAGAAAGTAAAAATCCTACTTTCCTCAGCAGCTGAAAACATTTCACTTTAAGATGGAATAAAATTTCTAGCAAATCCCATTCCAAAATATGCATAATCTGGCAAATTAGGGAGGAATAAGAAGTGTTCAAGGCAAAGATGAAGCACTATTATGTGGAGCACAGCAAGAAAGAGGAAATCCCAAAAGATAGATGACCAATGGGTGGAATTTCAAAAGGGGAGTGAAATACAGGAGGCAAATGCTTCTATGGGTGAGCAGATAAATCAGCCAGGCATTTCTTCATCAGGCATTACCAGAGACCTTGAAGGTCAAGCACCACAATGATTGTCTACTTCTCACAAGCAAAGTTCAAAACCTGGACCACACACACAGCACATGTGATGGACCTGGCACAGCACAAAATGCAGCTCAGCACAAGCTGAAGCTGTAACTGCAGCCACGGAATGGACCAAGGAAGGGTTAGAGGAGAGAACGGTGGGTGCAGAGGATTTTCCAATAATTTTAGAGACCTGGGGCCAGATTCTGACCTGCTATAACTGATACTGCTCCATGAGGTCTGAATTTAGCCCATACATTTCAGGCACCGATGTTTTATTTTTTTTCCAACGGGCACTTTAGGGATGCAAAGCTGAAATGACGAAGCTGAGCTGCTGCTCTATCAGCATGTGCTAAGCTATTTATGAGTCACTAAAACACACCTTTTCTAATTCTCACCTTAGCTTGTGAATGGCATGTGGCCAGGATGCCTTCTCCAGCTACTCGAGAAAAGCCACCACAGTGTGCTATGTGCCAGGCCATTGGCAGAGCCACTGCACTGGCTCTGCTGCAGGACATGTTTGACCTCCAGCCAGACCTGCAACAGCCCTCTGCCTGTTTACATTGGGACAGTCACAGACATTATCTAAAAAAGTGTCACCTGATGGCAGCAATACATTTTAGGAATTTTCCTCAAATGAGAAAGCCTCTGCAGAATCAAAAAACAACTGCAGGCTTGAGTCGTCCCAAGTCTCCATTGCTGCCTTAGCTCCACACACCATTTCTGTCCCTGCACAAATGATCCTGCCAGGCATAGGGGACTCACAAGTGAGTGGAACCACAGCCATTACTTTCCATTCCCAAAAAGCTGCGTCCTGCAACTCAGCAGTAAAACAGTAGTTACAATGGGGAAAAATGTCCAATTCAGGCACAGCTGTTCTGAGCCAGTTCTCATGTGTCATGCATCCACATCCTCAGACCACTGACAAAATTCTTTCCTTTCAGCTGGCATTTGCTCAAACCCCCAACACAGAGGCAACCTCAACTATGCAGCACTGGGGTTCACATAAACCCTCCTTAGATGTTACATCCCAGCAGTGAGGCCTTTGCTCTACCTAGATATCTTGAAGGCCAGCCCCACATTCAAATCCCTACCCCTCAGAGGCTTGATGTATTTTTTCTCCACCACTTTGGTTCCTTCACTGTTATCCTGATCCCATAGGGGATTTTCCATCTCCCACTCCCCTTCTCAGCCAGCTGCTGTGCACAGATTTAGCAGGATGACTCAGAACCAGGGAATGACAGCTCAACATTTTCCTGCTATAGAGCAATCACTGCCTATCTCCAGAAGGTCCTTGGGTCAGGACTGGGGCTTCTGCGCAAGAGAGAGGGAAGCAATGGTTGCTTTCTGAGGAAAAACAGACCCACTGTGTGGCACCTCCTGCTGCCTCCCTCTGTCACAGCCTCAACTTATCCTTGCTTAAGTCTCACAGGAGCAGCTTGTTGTAAAATACAAGTTTAGCTATTTGCTTTTCACGACAGCAGAGCCTCAGAGCTCCTGAGGTCAGCACCAGGCTCTCTGAGGCAGCACACAACACTGGAAGCTGTGAGGAATGGGAAGGCAGGTTCCCAAGGGGGTGTCTTTTCTTTTTCCCTGCTGAGTTACAGCAAGTGTCACGGTCACGTCATCTATTTTTCATTCCCCAGTGCTCAGCGTCAAGCCAAAATGAAGCCATAAGGAATCCAGCACCACTCAGCAGTGCACAAAAGCACTCTGGCTCAGCTCTGCAGAGCTGTACTGCGTCGTGTGCAGCACTGCAGGTAGGAGAAGAGTCCGATACCAAGAATGCTCCCCATTGTTATATGCTACGCTCCCAGAACTGCAGCGATAGCAAGCGAGAGCGAGGCAGAACAGAGCAAAGCCTCGCTCCTCACTCTGCTCCCTCAGTCACCACCCTTGGGTACAGCGAGATCTGTCAGGCAAGGCTACAAATGTCCAAGGTGGTTAATGTCAGCAGCCAACTACACGAAGGCAAGCAGGCGAAAGCAGAAGGATCTGTCTCAGGATGATGCTCTCAGAGGACAGATGGTCAAAGATAACTTCTGAAAGAGTGCATAAGTGGGACTGCTGGCTCTCCACACAGCTGCAGTAACCCAGCTGCCTTTCCCCAGACCCAAGGCATCACTAACTCTGGCAGCAGGGGAGAAGAGCTTTGCTGCTGGAGCCCATGGATGTGCACTGGACACAGCATGGCCACGGGTCGGACTATCCATGCAGAGGAGCAGGCATCACTCACAGGAAGACCTAAGGATCCCTCCTGGTGCTTGGCCACCTCCATGCTCACCACCCTGCCCCTTGGCAGAGGATCCCTGAGCTCAGAAAGGGCACCTGAGCTGTCTTTTGCCCATTTATCCAGACCAGATGTGGGGACAGGTCTCAACGAGCACAGAAAACCTGGCAGCCCCAGTCTCCAGGTAAAACATAGAGTGCTTCTGATGAGATAGAACAGGAAGAGCTTTACTTGTATACCACTGGGGGAAGCATCTGGTAACAGGCCTACTTTAACACAAAGTAAATTAACAATCAGGTACAACCTCTGAGCTGGCATCTGCTCCAGCCTATGGGATAGTCTGAGCAGCTAAAACTGGAACAGAGCAATTCCTTGGGAACAAGTCATAGGGGAAAGCCTGTACTGGTCTGTCAGTGATGCAGGCAGTAGTGCTTGGATAATCTCATTTTAAAGTATTGTTCTCCTCTTCCCTAACTTGTTTTCCCAGTTAGGTATTCACCTTGTAGAAACTGTTGGGCCATGTCTCTGGTACCCCATAATTTTTTCCACAGTGCCATTCTCACCAAGGAAGGTTTCATGGAGAATGCCTGCTAAGGCCAATCATCATTTTTCTTGGGAGTGTTTACACCAACTAGGATTGATAGAAATGGGCACTTGGCCATCCTGCCACACAGCAGCTGCGTTTGCACTGCACTTCACGGAGACCCTGCTACTTACATTTAATATTCCAACTTTTCAAAGTTCCTTTTATTCCATCTTACAAGTTTCATATTTCCTCACTATTTCTTTGTAAGTCCCGTTAAGATCCTAATGTCTCTGTTAAGATCTTACACACCAGAAAAATCCTGCTGAAAAGAGAGCTCAGATAAGCAGGTAATGGTTCAGCCCAGGGTCAGGGTAGTTAACACAGACATGAGATGCTGGGTGTAGACCAGTATGAGGCTCTTAACACATCACAAGAAGTTGCAGAAGACAGAGCAGCTGTCATCCACTTTCATAAGGGCAGTAGCCTTAAACATCCTTTCATATTCTTATTGCTGTCAGGATTTTTCTACCCTACTACTGCTCTTGAGAAACAGGAGAGTGTCCTGGTAGCTGGGACGGAGCAGGAGCACAAGGATGCTGTTCCTGCATGTGGTGCAGTACAGCAGTTTTGTCGTGTGGGAGGTCCAACTGGTCAACACACTGTCCCCAGTCTTTCTTGGAAAAGGGAGAAGAGCTTTATTCTAAAGGCTTTGGCTGATTCTTATTCTTTACACAAACACTGTATCCACAGTCTAAGCATCACAAGGGTTTACAGAAGCTTTCCTCTTTGGTGGTGTAGAATTTGGCAGCAGACTTTCTGCATACTTAAGTGGTATAACTTATACTGTCTGTTCTTAAGACTACATAGGCAATACTTTCCCATGGTTTAATGGTTGTGCTGAGATGAGTCCTTGACTGCTGGCAGCAGTAGGGGTCACTGTAGTGTGTGTTAAGTGGGAGAATTCAACTAAAAATAAAAATCTAAGGAAAAAAAAACCAACAAGCTGAAGCATCTTGTGACAACTCACCCCATAAGCCCTGTCAATCTGCCAGGACTGCATTACCCAGGAGTTGGGAGTGAAGCTAAACCATCCACTGTCTAATGCTCAAGAGCTCTTTAACCCACTCCATCTTCAGCTGCTTTCCGTTGCTGGCTGCTTTTAACCTAGTTTTCAATCTCCAGAACTCTTATTTCTGGCTGCAGCTTTCATTAGCAGACACATACTCCCCATTCAATTCCTTCCAGAGATGTAGGCTACATCCCCAAAGTGCCTTTTTGGGAAAGTTGTCTGATGCACTTGCAGCAAGAGAGTGCAGTGCCCTGGAAAACAGGGAGGAATGTAGCTTCAAAAGTGCATTTTTCCCCTCAGTACTAAGAAGCCAAACCCCACTGGTGAATTTTGTAGATGAGATTGTTCTTTCCTAACTATCGCCAGTTTTGTTTCTGAAACTGATAGGAAAGACTGATTTTTAAGGACATAGAGGGCTCTTCTCCCTTTCTTTGTCTATTTCCCCTCTCCGTTTGGAGTGGTAGGTGATTCATTGCTTCTTTCTCTGCTTTTTCACACCTCCATTGTTGATGCCCTCTTATACAGGCAGCTGGGGAAGAAACAGCTTTCACGAAGTCCCAGTGATCACAGATATGCCCTCATCCTCAGCTTGCTAAGTGCTTTCTTGCTCAACTGGCAGAAATACTGATTTCCTGAAATACTCATGATTTCCTGCAGGAAGATCATCTCCTGTTACTAAACAGACAGGCTGTATACGGGGGAATGCAGCAGTCTGGGGTCTCCTCGGCAGAGGTGCTCACAAAAATACCTGTGACCTCCCTTACTGCCTGACTTTGAGGCTGTCAGTCTGCATCTTGTCTTCCTCCAGAACTAGCTGTGGTTTGACAAGATCAAGATGGACATTGAAAATAAAAGTGATCTGAAAGTGTAAAACACCTCAGTTGAAGCCTTCTCAGTTTCATACTCTATGCCATCCCCTTAGTCTTCCTGGGAAGAGGGTACAGGACTTTCAAAGGCTGGTGCACATGCTTTCTTTTCAGAAGTGTCCACACACTTTTGTTGTCAAGTGAAAAGTTTCCCTAAGAGAGAGGGATGTAAACTGTCTCCAGTCCCGAAGTCTCATAACCATGTCAGCAAAGCACCACACTTTGCTATGAAGGTCTGCTGGGAGACTGGATTTATCAGCTCAGACACCCGGGCTGTGTAATTACACAGCCTGCAGTCTTGAAGCAGACTGAGTCCAGCCACCCCAAAACACAGCCCAAACAAGTTTGCATCTGGCTGCAAAAGATCTTGTAAGACGTACCCATGACTACTGGCATCAGCTCAAAACACTTCTTTGGTTTAGAAAGCATCAATGCCAGAAGATAGACTGGGGATGCTGAACATCAACAGCAGAGCTGTTCCCACAACAGCTGTGTACGGTAACAAATCCTTACAGTCCGCCTTGGCAGAGACGCTGAGGTTGGCATTTCTGTCCCTACTTCACAGGAAGGGATATTGCAGCAGGACTGGAATAAGCAGCTCCTAGAGCCTCGCACAAGCAGCCCACAAGGCTGTGGAAGGAGCTGTATTACAAGTGGCTTTGCACTGAGGACTGTTGGTGCCATGTGCTGGGCTCACTGCCCTGCCAAGAAGAGGCAAGACTTTGAAACCTAAAAGCCTGTCCCACACCTCCACACTGACTGACTCCCCATCTCCTGTGGGGTTTCGAGTGGCTTTAAAAACAGCAAGTTTGGCTTGATGGAGGTCAAGCCACAGAAGAAGTTTGGTCATCTGCTGTCACAGCATATTCTGTGGTTGAAGTAACCCAAATCTACTGCATCCTTTTCCTCCACCTGAACCACAAAAAGCTGTTTTCCTTTAAAATGGCCTTACAGCTGGGCTTACTGCCCATCAGGCTTGTGGTCATACTCTCTTCTCAGGGCTTCTGCAGGCTAATCCAGCACAAAAGGCACTGGCTGCTCTCCACTCCAAACCTCTGCCAAGTTGTGAGATAGATGGAGCTGCTTATAAAACGTATCATAAATTGGAACAGCGTAGGAAGCTAACAACAATTGTTGTGCTGAATGTAGCAGCCTATGTCCCAAAGGACCTCAGCACAGCTGATTTACAAAAAAAACACAATCAAAACAACAAATGTTTCTGTAATTCAAGAAATTTCTTGTGGAACTCAACCTCTGCAGAACTTTTGCAATAAGATCCCGTTTGAAAACCTGCATAAATCCTCCCTAAGTGTTTAAGTATGCAAACCCTAGAAATATCCAGTGCAGACAGACACTGGGGAAAAGCATACACACTCCCCATCATGTCCTTGGATTGGTTTTTTTGTGTGCATTCTGAGCGATGAGTTTGTGATTTCACATTCCACCCCACACCTTCCCAGTCAATAACATCAACAACTTTTCACTTCTTACAACCAAGGTGCCTCTCAGAGCTCCAACTGGTTGGCAACTCTATCAAAACCATGAGTCCTACACGGGACAGAGTTCTGGCAACACACAGCTTCTCAAATGCACAAAGCAACAAGAAAACCCAAGGCCGGAAGCTGAACTAAACAAATCAAAGTTCAGAAGTATTTAATGTTGAAGGTGATAAAGCACTGGAACAATTTCACAAGGTGAATCTTCCATCACTGGAAAGTTTTAAAGTAAGAGGGGATGTTTTCTTTATTCAGCACTGCACTTCAAGCAGGAGTCAATTGAGGGCAGTCCTGTGACTTGCACTCCACAGGAGGTCAGACTGAAAGATCACAAGAGCCTCTCTGACCCCATAACCCAGGAATTAATACCTGGGAGGAGTTTCTTGTAAAATCTGTCAAACCACTGCCCTTTAAATCCCTACCTACAGCTTCTCTGCTATGAAGCCACAATGGAAAATCAATTAAAGAATAGGGAAAATGGAAAAGGGAAAAAACAAGAAGCTACTGACTGATGAAGGCACAGTGAAGAATGACAGAGGTTTGAACACTGCCCCTGCACCAGGCTGAGCAGGACCTGTTCTGGACTCCTGGAGATCATGGGAGGTTGGCTGTTACTGATTTCACTGGTACTCACTTGGTGTCCTCTGCAGGTAAATAGAGGACAGGGGTTTGCATTCTGCAGGACTACGAAACCAGCATCGCTCCCAAACACTGCACAGCCCCACTACACACACAACCGAGCTACAAAGTTATTATTCTTTCATTTGAACGTCCCAACCAAGCTACCTTTGTGATTATAACTGTAGACCAAAAAAGAGTGCATGTGAACAACAGAAAAAAAACCCAAAACAAAAGAGAAACCCAACATAAAAACAAAACCATAAAGCTGCTGTTTCATTATTATTGTACTGCTGCTTTGGAATGAGAGAAAATATAAACCTCCATCAGCAGATCTGGGTTCCTCAATGCAGCTCAAAAAGTTGGCAGGAGATTGTACAAGGAATGGAAACCAGACTGCACAGATCCTCAGGAAGCCACCAGAGGGTAGCAAAGCATTTTAGAGCGCAGCTGACAGAAGCCCAGGCAAAGCGGCGTGATCTGTACCTGCATCTCCCTCCTCACTTTTTGGTTGCCAATTCAGTTATTCAGGAAAATTACATTTTTATTCATCCCTATCCATTCCATCTTCAAAATGCTGCCTTGCTTTCTTTGCAGAAGAGAAGGAAAATTTATATTTCAATTATTCCTACCCTTCTCCCTGAAAGAAGCTTGTTTTCTCCCTTATTTTCTTCATAGTCTCTGCATCCCTCCCCTGCAGCAGTGGGCAGCAAGCTGGGTCGTATGGAGATGGCCTATGGTTCAGTGGTGGGGTACCACCCTGTGGGGAGGTATGAGGAGGGGAAGAGGGTCAGGAGGGCAAATAGCTGTTTTCCAGCAGTTTCAGGAAACTGGTTACACCAGAAACTCCCCACATTAGGAGTCTGGATTACCCCAACATCCTTGCTAGTGCAACGTTCACATAGCACTCTGAATTTTTGATGACCAGTCCTGAGGTTTTGACTGTTTCAAAGCTGTGAAAAACAGGAGAGGAACAGACATAACATTTTTGTAATGCTTTCCTTGCCTCTCCAAAACTCTCCATTTTGCAGATTCCCACCCCAATCACATGGAAAGCCCTCAGCTCCACAAGCACCTCAAGAAGCCCCTAAACCAACCTCATCCTGATCCCCCTCACATGCCCTCTGCTGAGAGTAAGAGTAGGAAGACTTCCAATAACTTTTTTAAAAATCATTATTTTATTTCAAGGTTCCTGTGTATTAAGTCTCAAGCCAGGACACAAGGAGTCCTGTTGGCCTGCTCTTGGAAGTTTATATGGAGAAAGGAGACCAGACAGTAACACAGGGGAGGGAGTGGGGGGGTGAGCAGAGTCTGCCTTTTAAATAGCCAACTTTTTCATGCACAGTCTGCAGGAACCAAAAATAGCTCCTGAATATTTCAGCAAATCATTCCCAATAATTAAAATTGTGATGTGTTTTCTGTCAATCCCAAATGCAGTGAAAGCCTTCAGATATATTATTCACCACAAATTATTCATCCAGCTGCACTTGCAGAGTTGAAAATTTCCGTTCACTCAGACCTAAGCGCAAAGAAACCCTCCAGCCCCTAAATGACAAAGTCTTTCATATCTGCCCATTGCCAAAAAATACGACAAACTAATCTTCCCTGATCTATCCTATTTATTTATTACAGGTTTGTCTTACCCAGTAGGTTAACACTGTAGTGCAGCTGACACTTAGCACTGATTAAGTTGTATCTGTTCAGTGCAGCTGCTTTCACTCCCTATTACAAATAGATGAAAGTCACTGAATACATTTTCCACAAATGGTACTCCAACTGGAATATCCCACTTGCTCTACCCAGGTGCTGTGCCCAATCCGAGGATCAGCCCTTTACTACATTGTCAGGAAGCAATGGGAAGTAGAGGAAAGGTTCTTGCAGACTTCCAGTTCTGGGGAAAAGCTTCTGCCTCTGTAGAGAATTTGATTATCAGTCCTGCCCCACCAACAGCGGACTCCTTTGCTCACAGGCTCCCCAAAACAGACGCCAAAGCTAAAGACATCAGAAGCATCACCTTCTTGTAGCGCTATGAAAAATCTGTGGCATCATTTAAATCCAGCCCAGCAGCTCACTCCTCCATTACAGCCTCTGCATGAATTACAAATGTGAAGCAGCAGACACTCAGAACAAGAGCAGACTCCGGGCAAGGTCCATTTACAGACCTTTTTAAAGAAAGTACCCAATACATAAAGGTGTTTTCAACCTCTTCTAGCCGAGGTCAGGAGACCTCAAGGGGACAACATACTTTGGAAGCACTGAACATCCTTGATAGGGTAGTCAGGGCATGGGTATTTCAGTTTGAGATTCCCTGTCTGTCCAATATGTCTGGACATTTAATATAAATTAATCTGTTATTACAAATCACTCAGCTAAGTTCTCCTTGACCTGCAGTCTGAGACATCCGGGGACAAGACAGCGAGCTAAAACAGGCCCTTCCTCAGTCTATTTGAAGGTACAACTGTTAAGAGGATACAACTTCTCTTGATGATTAAAAGGATGATTATTAGGAATGATGGAAAACACTGGAGAATCACAAACATTCCCCTTTGCAAAAGACTGGCAATATGGGGAAACATCACATTGAAGTCACAGTTCCCTGTTGAGCACTTCTCCTCCTCATCAGTGACGTGTCACCCTGTCATTCCAGAATGTCACCTTGATGGAGAGAACAACTTCTTGAGAGGAGTCATCAGCTTGGAGCAACAAAAGCCACCTCCTTCAGAAATACACCCACAGAAGTGTGCAAGGCCAGGACAATAATGTCACATCAGGGCATAATTAAAACTCCCGAGCACTTACAGCTCCTCACTGACAGTCTTTTATGTAATGACTGAACACAATTAAGGTAACGACCTTCCCCATACTGACATGTCTGCACAAACATACAATTACCACAGTGATGGAAAGGAGCCTGACAAACAATTTGCTCAGGGAACAAGAAACTCAGCTAGGAGGTCCCAAGCCCTTTTCCAGCCTTGCTGCTCCTGACTTCTTCAGGACATTGCATCAAGCCCTGAAGGCAGGGACGGAGGCCAGAAGGTGCTTGTACATTAGTAAGTCCTCCTTGCCCACCAGATGCCCTTTCTTGGAAAAACATTTCCTTTCTGTAGAAGATCAAGCACGTGTTGCACAATTGACTGGCAATTTTACAGAACAAGCTTGGACTGGCTTTCTGGGGGCACAGAGACATGAGACAAGAGATATTGACAATGTCCTAATAAACAAACAAAAAAATTATAAAAACAAAAGCTATCTGTGGTTTCTCACTCAAGAAACATTCACTCTTAGAAGCCTGTTTTTCCCTAAAGTCTTTTTAGTTCTTGCAGGGTCAAAGTGGATAATCAATAGTAGGCAGGGAAAGATGATCAACAGAAAGAGAAGAGTTAAACTCAAGTTTACGTGACAGAAGTTGCACAGAAGTGCTGTGGGAAGACAAAGGCATTCATATTCAGATCTGAATTAGTGAGAACTATATGAAATCTGGACCAAAGGATAATAAAAGTAAAAGCCTGCTAAGAGTGGTTAGATTGCATGTGTTCTCGTGGAGCCTGCCTGGGTGACTCAGGCAGCAAGATTTTAGACAAAGAGGGTTTAGAACAAGCCTTAGTAGAGATAAAACCCAGCAGCAATGCAACACACAGCACTCTTACACATCATCGTACCTGTCTCATTCACCCTTTGACTTAGGCTAAAAACAGTGGCACACAGAGCTAAAGTCTGTAATGAAGCACAGCTCTGGCCATGTGGACCAGCAGGCATGGACGAGTCACGAGGACCAGAGACTGACACTGTAAGCTCTCTGAGAGTCCTCTCCTGTAAAACTTCTACAATCTCATCATAATGGAAGTTACCCTATCAGAAAAGTCCCAAAGCACACAGCAAGAAGACAGCCCATGCAATTATTTCAGTCTTTGCACCTTTGCATCACTATACTAATAAAGATTCTCCAAGTAAAATTCTTACCACCAACTTAATATCCACTCCTAGACTCAGTTTTCATTCATGTTGGTCTCCAGGCTGTACTAGCTCTGCTTGCACTGGTGCTACATCTGCCCACACTAACGTGAACATCCTGCATTTCTTGGGGAGACTGAAATAGCACTAAACATCAGTGCCTGGCAACTGAACTTCACCCATAAAGTCTTTCTGGACAGGACTGGTTTTGCCTTCAGTCAATCAACATGCAACTGAAGCCGTTTTGCCAGCATTGCCAGCAAATGCTTGTGCTCCTGCTAAAAGCCTTGTGTCAGGCTGAACAGTGAAGTGATAGGGACCTCACAATCCTTGTTTCATTATGATATTCTCTACAAAAATATGCCATTGGACCTGGGTTTTTTCCCCTCCAGCTTGGAACAAGTACAGTAGTTTGGCTGACTGGGGAAAAATGTTCACATTTCTCACTAAGAAAAACTGTGTGAGAAAAAAGCATTTGCAGAGCATGTGGTATAAGAGGAAAGGATTGATCAGATTACCTGGAGAACTGATACTTGCCTCTACTAAAACTCTATTTCTGTTCAAAGCCCTGCTTGCAAATTCTGAGAGGAGATAATACAGGATTTTCTTCTGGTATTTCAGATTAAATGCTGCATAAGAAATGCAGTATCCTCAAAATGTCGTAGCTATAAGCTCTGATTCACACATTTGCCATTTGCGGATATTAGGTATGATTCTATTTTGTAATGAAGATATAATACATCAGAAGGGAAAAAAAATCCAATTCACAATTCTATCTGTCGAGTTTAGTGTGCACTGACTCCAGGTTCCACAATAATGTCACACTGTGAGCGTGCTTTCAACAGCAGCGCTAAGTACACTCACGTCAGGCAGTGGGGAAGGCACAGGCTGAGACAGATGACACCCAAAGCTCTTCTAATGCATTAAAACCTTTTTGTCTTAAATTGATCCCATCTCAGATATGCTGAGTGTTCAGTCTCTTCTTTTTCTGGCTGATTTAATTATAACTTTCCAACTGGTAAAAACTGTGATATGAAGCTTTGTAAATGAGCATTTTAAAGAGAAAGTGGAATAGAAAAGACTTAAATCAAAAATTTGGGGATAAAACACACTGGCTACATCCATACAGTTTTAACACAGTCTCAAACACAGGCACAAGGCTCTGCATCACTTGAAATGTGAGTTACAGTTCAACCTCTGACCACCCAAGCCACTGAGCCAGTCTGGCACACCAAATGGTGGGCAGAAAACTGACCCACAGCACCCATAGAAAACACCTCCTGTATTCACAGTCCCAGACCCCACATCTACATGAATAAACTGTGTCAAAATTCCCTTCACACCTCCCACCATTCCTCTTCCCTAGGTCCCAGTTTTACTTCAGGAGGTTTTCCAGAACAGTTTTTTTTTTTCCAGTATCTGTTTGTACAAGCAACAATTTTCTTGTGTTTTCTTATTCAAGGGTGAACTTAAAAGAACAAAGGCTGCTCTTTCATAATGCATCATGTTCCTGAACAGACCAAACAAGGTCTCAATGTAAAACCACAAGCTTTTATTCATACCCATCAACCTACCAATAAATGCACAGAGAATAACCACAGAAATAAGGAGCTTGCCGCCCTTGAAACCTTCCTGAGTGCCTTCCAGAGATGTGGTGTACTCCCTTACACCAGTGGTGGTCTTCAAAGCACCGTATAAATCATTTGGTGTGTGAGACAATGGGGATGGCATCTTCAGAAATGCATGTTCAAAGCGATCAGGGAAGGTGATGGAGCATAACAGCCACAGAGATTTTCTTCCTACTTCTCAGAGACAGAATTAATTGACTCATCTTAGTACGGTACCACAGTCAGTCCAAAACATTACACCTACAGTTGTTTTTTTTTTAACCTGTATTCTTTACATGTAGAAAGAGAGCATGAAAAAAGTTAATCATTTTATGGCCCCAACTCAAACTTTTTTTCCTTCAGCAGACGTAGGCATGCAAAGTGGGATCCCAATTTAACCAAGAGCCAACCTTGGCATCAAACAAGTGCTGCTACAACCATATGGTTTGAAAGAGTTTTCTCTCCTTCTGCTAAGTACCACCTCACATCTTGGAGAGGACGTGTCTTTCAACCATTATCAGCAGCAATTATAAAAGGCATCTGCCTCTGGTGACCAAGAACTGGAACTGCTGTGATGAGGTGCAGGGAAGGCTCCAGGCTGAGGGTGCTTCCGGCAGTTCCCATTGCTCACTGAGGACACCAGCACATGACAAAGGATCTAGTTAAGCAGCTCTGCTGCTGGCAGCGAGATGTGGGGTACAGACAGGTGACTGAGCTGCAAGGGAAGAGGGGAAAACGGAAGGGATGGGGTGTTTGGGAGCAGCAGAGGGAAGTGAGCAGGGATTTAAGCAGAGGAAAAACATGGGATTGGGGATGCAGAGACACTCCAGACATTTTCCTGGCCTATTTCAGCTGCTGCCTGACCAGTCCTGTCTGTCCCACACAGCCAAGGAGGAGACCTTGAAGCCAAACCTGCCCAAGTGTCTACAGCACAAAGGTAACAATCAGCACAGACCCCTGGAGCCTTGTGCTCACAGAGTCACTTAAATGCCTGTGGGTACAAAAGCATCTCCAAAGCCAGATGGCCACATCTGCACGGCCCTGTGCCAGGCTCTGGCCCTGCTGCTCTGCTCAGAGCCACCCCAGCACCCACACCTGAGGTAGTTACCTTGCAAGCTGGGGAAGTGATCACAGGTAAGCCAGGTAACTGGAATTTCACTGCAGTAAGAGAAAGTAAGTGAAGCCACTACAAATAAGATGTTGAATGAGGCCCACAGGCAACTGCTATGGTCCTAAAATGTCAAGTATCCTGTCCCACACCCTCTAGTCTGGAGCATTGTTTCGTATGGGGTCACCATAAATGCTTAAAGAGAATCCAGAAAAAACCCAAGCAGTTTACTATTCCTGTGGGAACCTGCTCCAGAATGCTGCCCTGCCCTTTTTCTCATCACAAACTCTTTTCTAACTTCAAGACAAAACTCATTAATGTAATCCTAATACTGGCACAATACCTCCTGCACATAATCATCAAGACTTGTAAATAATTTACAAGGGACATGAATACACTGCCATCTGCACACAAAGGAACTGCTCACTCCACAGCACTCGTGCATGTGTTGGTACCTCTGGGGAAGGGAGAGGGTGAGATGGGGACAGCTGTAGGGTCACACTGGGAAGCTGTTGCTACGTGGTGGCTCTTTGGTGACTTAGGTAACAAAGTGGATATAGGTGATTTAATCTACCAAAGCAGTGGGTGCTAACAGGAGTCCCTGCTGGCAGGTGCAGCAGAGAGGACAAGCATCAGCAAACAGGCAGAATAAAGAAAGGTCTCACCCCAAAAGGCAGCCTAGACAAAGGCTGCACATCACCTCTGACAGTCTGGCATCACACTGGTGGGATGCGAAGTCTTGGGAGACCTCTGAGCAACCATGACTAGTCTGGGCTAAAGAAAGTGAGACTGTTCTTTGACTTTGGAGCTCCACAAAGCATGGAGTTCCATGGAAAATTTAGGAAAAACCAGGGTATCAGTAACTCCTTCCCACATTGCAGAATCTCATTCTGCTCTCCACTTCCAAAACCTTGAAAATCTAAGGTACAGTCTAGGAAGCATCTGCTTTGATTTCAAACACAGGGCAGAGAACTACCATCAAGCCAGATAAAAACCAATGGGCTTCTGCGTGGATGCCACAGGCTAAATTAATTGAGCCACAGATTACACAGATGAGTACACAAGGCCAGATCCCATACCAGTAGATTACACTGTTTGAGTGGCAGTATCAGCATCTGGAGGGTGTGTGAATTCAGCTCTGCAGTAACAAACCTGTGCAGAGCTCAGCAGGTCGAGGCCATTAAGGACCAGGGCATGACTCCTAGGCAAGTTGTTCAGCCTCTGACATCTGCAACACAGAGTTACAACACTCACAGGGTAAACTTCATAAAGTTTGTGAACCTTGCAGGATGACAGAGTTCTACTGCAGCACAAACAACTTCTCTTCAGGGCTTGTACTGGCAGAGATAGGCCCTTTATCAATGGGAATTCTAACTGCAGTTTTGATTTGGTTAAGTCTTGACCAAATACTTCTGCACACAAAGCAAATGCATACAAATCACAACTACTTACATACCCTAAATGCAGCAATATCATCACATATTTAGTCATATGTGCCACTTTTAAAGGAACACCCTATTTTTCCTGATGTATTTACTGAATTAGTGGAAGATTTCCATCTGAAGTTCTCGTGCAGGGACTTTTTTCCATCCAACTGTAAGAATTTAACTTATTTTTTCTACTTTTTTAAAAGACTTGTTGCTTTGATAGGGAGCAGGAGTTACAGAAGTGTGTCTTCCACTGGAGACTCTCCCTCCAAACAGATTTCAACAGGGACAAGGAAAGTAGGCTCAAGACTACTTTTCCTTGGGTGCTGCCCAACTCCCAGTACTTATGCTGGTAGTACTCCTAGACACAGTAGGACTACAGCATCAAATCAGACAGAATATTTAAGGGAGCACAAATTTGGAGGCTTATCCCAGGAGGCTCAGGAACTGGTTTGCCATTTCACAATGCTAAACAGAGTGAGGACAAAGGAATGAAGAGATGACAGACTGACACAAACTTTGGCATGAAGTGGGACAGACCAGTAACAGCCATCACTAATTGCCATTCCCCTTGGGCAGCCCTTAGAAACATCACAAGTGGCTTGAATTGCTTTATTGATATTTACTCTGCCTTCACCCTTGGTGATTTATACAAATAAGAGATTAGAAGAAGGAAGGAAGGAAGAGCAGCAGTAGCAGGAGGGAAGAGGAGGGTAATTAGTGCTGTGAGGATTCAGAAGATCAGTAGGGTCCTAGTGATGAGGGAAAAGACAAGAGGGAAGAAAGGGACTGACACGCATTTAGTATTTCAAGCACAGAAAGGTTCTTGCAGCTAGGGATGCTGAAGCAAGACTTGCTTATTATTATGACTATGACAAAGCAGAAAAAAAGTGGAACACACATTGATTAAAGCAGCAGGCATCTCCCTTGGATGCTGAGACTCAGCAAGGGGCTGCAGCTTCCCAAGGAGGCAAGCATTTAGATTTCAGCTATTCCGAGACATGGACCATATGTTGGGGCCATCTGGAGACTGCTTTATTTGATGGATGTCGGATGCCTCCAAAGGTACCAGGGAAGGGAGCTGAAATATTGGTAACTGATTGATGCTGAGGGCGCTTAAGTAAAGATGACCCCACTTCTTCACAATTCACACCTGCTCCACAGGAGAAGCTCAGAAATTGTCTTCCCAGTGGAGATGATCACTTCTATGGCTTCCAGAAGGCAGTGGCTCCTGACGAAGCGTGCAGCCGTCATTTAACTGGCACAGCTGGTGAGCTCAGTGGGGTGGCCCCAAGTGTGCTCAGCCAGTGCTCAGCAGCTGATCCGTGGCACCAGCTGGAGTGGCCCATTCAGCACCAGACATGAATTATCAGCGCACCATCAAAAGGTGTGTTGTGTCAATGGAGGAAGCCCACGATGCAAAGGGCCCTCCCACACCTTCAGAGCCTGCCCTGCCCTTTCAGCACCTCTTGAGAAGCCTTGCCAGGAAGAGAAGCTCCACTGGAGCACCATCACAGCAATGCAAGGATGCAGAGGAGAGGACACCCACACAGCAACTCCTGACTGACAGCTCTGCAGCACAGCTCTCAAGGGACATTCTTCTTTCATCCCCAGAAGACAGGAAGCCAAGGCCCTGACATGGACAGGTCAGACAGAAAAGGAAAAGGCACACCCCTGTCCAAGCCACAGCAAACCCCTGTTTTGCAGTTTAAAAAACCAAAACCAACAGCAGCAAAAAACACCACCAAAAACCCCTCCAAACTATAACTGCCCAAAAAACCCCCAAAATCCAGACACTCTTAAAGGCAGGCAGTATTTCTTAGTGTGAATATGCTTCATATCTAGCGGACACCAGAAGTATTTCAGTTACAAAGACTAGCACGTAGAAATCCACCTGCCAAACTATAACCAGGCCTTTTGCTGAGACCTGTGCAGAGAATCAGGTTTTGTCTTGCATCAACAGTAGGTGAAAAAAAGCAGAATGATCTCTGTACAAGCAGAGAACAAGCAAAAGAACCCAATAAACACATCTCTAAGAGCAGCTTTCAGAAAGCAGCTCGCTAGACCACCCTGCACTTTGTCTCTGCCTGAAAAAACAACAGCAAACACTTTCTTCCACAGCATTCAACACCAGAGCTTGGGAAATCATCTGAATACAAATGCTCACTACCCTCAGCATATGGATTTTGCATCCAAGGGCAGAGTGTAAAACATGTTTTTACAGCTCTTCCTAACAGCCTCTCACCAACCCAGTGCACAACTCTTAAGAGTCCCTGGGATTATGGTGCAGGAATTGCTGAATTATAACCCTGGGGCTTGGCCCTGGGATGCTGTCCTGCTTTGTGCTTTGCTTCTCAGGGAGAAGAGGGACCCTTTCAAAGGAAGCTGTGAGGCTGCCAGCACCCTCACTGCCACAGCCTGAGCCTCAGACACTGTGCAGGCTTCGCTCAGTGCTCAGGGGTGCACAATTCCTGATGCCAAATTTCCCCAGGGTGACTCCAGAGACTGGGAGCTGCCTGACAAACCCCGATTTCTTGTTCGTTGCCAAACAGGGAGGCACAAGTCCTTTGTGAGGGCAAACTGAATCAGGTGATGGAGCTGTGACAATGGAGCTCCATGGAGCTTTGCAACCTCTGATGATGCAACCAATGGTGATGGAGCTCTGCAACCTCTTAGGAGTATATCTCTGGAAAGAATGTGGAGACAGGCCCCCCTCTGTTGGGAGACTTTGCCACTCATTGTTTGCCCACAGAAGACCTCAGATAGCTGTGCAGTGACAGTCAGCCAGGTGTCCTGGAGATGGAGGGATTTGAGTAAGCACAGGTTACATCCCACTTCATTAGCAGGCAGAAAAACAGCGACCCTTTATACATCTGGAGCTCAAAATAGAACAGAGTCAAAGCAAAGCAAGAGAGTCCTTCCAGCCCTCATCCCCACTCAGGCTGCAGCTTGTGCTTTCTATCCCCAACTCATACAAGGACTGGTATTTGGTAAAGTCAAGGGAGAAGAAAGTACAGAGGAAGGGTTATAAATATGCATCAGTGTCTCAAGGCTGGAGATCAAGGGCAATTTTATGAGAAAATCATTTTAGAATAAAAAAAAGTGGTGGTGAGGGTGTATGCGAATGTGTAAAGCTTCATAATGGCAAAGGAACAATGCTGTCCTTCCTCCTGGATAGGAGGAACAGAACACATTAACTGCTACTTGACACAGGAACTTTGGAGGGTTAAACCTCCCTCTGCCCTCTCCAAGTTACAAGCTTTTTTGGGATGGAGGATGTCTTTAGCATGCAACTATGCACCTGGTAAAATCAAAGGAATCTATTTCAGCTTCTGACAAACCAGAGCAGTAACACAGGTTTGGATGCAGCTGCATGTCTCTGTCCGGCACCACAGCCTCGTGCTGAGCATGGAAACCAACAACTCATCAATAAGTGAAGGCTCTAGAGATCCCCACTGCTAGAAGTGAGGAGGTATTGATGCACTGAAACCTGACCAACCTAGATACTCCAAAACAGGGACTTCTTAATCCGGTTCTGAAAAACTGAAAAGTAAAATGCACAGCAATAGTCTCTGTGGGATAATTTGCTTGAACAGACTTCTGGTTGGTCAGCAGATCAGAAGGTGATTTATTACCCCTTGGCCTACAAAACAAAGAATCAGCACAAAAGGTGTAAACTGATAGTAGTGCTTAGACCTAATCTACTAACAGAACAGAGAGACATTATTCCAGTTGCCAGAAATATTCCACCTGGTGACACCAGTTACCACAAAACACATCAGATAAACTTTGCAACATTAGCTTACCTTTTCAGAAGAGCCAGCCAGACCACTGCAATGCACAGGAGGCAACGCAGAGCAGCCAGTGATGCTGCACTCATTTCCATGGTGCTGGGACTGATAACTCCTCTAGCTCAGCATTATGAACCATGGTGAGTCAGTGTTCAGCTTTATCTTTGCAAGTAGTTTCTGCATACTTAAAAAACAACTAGCTTGGAGGAATGCATGAGGAAAATAAGGTACAGGACAGAACCCTGCTCAGCCAGGAACTCTCCACATACTATATTTGCCCAACCACACATAGCATCGAGGTGTAGCACTCACCTGTCTCACTGAATTTTTGACAAATTTGAGTCTTAGATTTCTTACAAATTCCACTCCCCTACTCCCAGCAGCACCTGGACCAGGTGAGACCACACATGCACACAGCAGCAGCTCAAGGAGGGTTGAGACAGCTGCTGTTCTCCAGACTGAACTGTGATCCCTTACTGTCCACGAGAGCACCCTACTCTTGAGCATACGTGGCTTTTACCTGGGCCCATATATTAAAACAAATAGTATGTGTCTCACTTCTGCAGCATCCTTTCATCTAGACACTTCAAACAGTGCATCTGGCCTTCCTCCCATTGCAAGGAGAGCTATTAAGTTCAGTAGGTGCAACAACAGAGTCCATTAAAGCTTACTGTGTGCTAGTACAATTGTTGCCATTAGTGGGAGGTAAACTGAGACAGAGAAGGACACATTTTCCTCCAAGGTCATACAGTAAATCTACTGCAGAGCAGAAACAGAAATCTGTGCTTCTCATTTCCAGCCCAGGCTTTGACCATAATTACAAGTGAGAGATGAAATTTGGCTCCCATTCTAGAGGTTGGGGAAGTTCAGGACCCTGAATCTATTCTTGGCTTTTGCTTCCCGCTTCAATGTGTGACTTTGAAGAGGTCAAATTTTGATGCCTGTGCATTTGGTGTGACTGGTCATGCTTAGGTTCCCATATATGCAAGAGATATCCATTAATACTGGGTTAGGCAGTTTGTATGCAAATAAAAGCACTTTGTGCACATGGGGTCTCATTTTGATACTGTCACCTTCTGGTGACAACGAGCTCTTTGTCCGCTGCGCCACAGCAGAGCACTAACAGCCCTGGCCCTCACTTTAAAGATACCCTAATGACAGAGGCGAGTTCAGGCAAACCAGGGAAACCTCAGGAACACAAATCCCTTTATCCTCTCACTGTGCACCAGGGAACGAGCACAATAATGCAAGGAACACCTTCCCATCCCTGCCCAGCTGACCTGCCTCAAACCATCTCCCTCCCTGTGAGAGGCTGCAGACTTCAAAGGGTCCCTTCCCCCTTGACCAGGGACCATTCTGGTGTTACCAAGACTGACTCAGGTAAAAACACCACTGTTGCAAAACACCAGCTCATTCAGACTAAACTGTTTCAGTGGAATTGCTATTAAAACCAGAGCTTATAGTTGAAACAAAACACAGCAGTTGAAAAAAAACCACTCCACAAACAAAAAGACACAACAAACAAACAAAACTCCAAAAAAGTCCCTAATGGAAACAAACAAAACAAAAAAATAAATCAAATTCCAAGAAAATAGGAAGAAGTGATGCTTGAGTCCCCTCCTGCAGCACTGCCTGTTCAGAGTCCTGCTCTGCCCAGCTTGGAGCAGTGCTCGGACGGAACACTCACACATCCTCTCCTCGGGTTTTTACACAGAAGCGTTTACAGACAAAATGCACCAAATCCTGACCATTTCTTTTCTTCTTGCAAGACAGCCCTCGTGTTCCCTGGCCAGACAGCAGGTCAGCTCAGCCACTGCGTCAGGCAGCACCGCCAGCGTCAGACGCCGGCAGCGCTGGGGGACGGGCGCAAGTGCAGCCACCCGTCTGTGAGCCCTGTTCCAAAAGCTCTTGAGGTCACAGAGGTGTCCTTGGGAGATAATGGTCAACATTAACTCTTGTTTCACAGGAACCTAACCTCATCCTCACAGCAAGGATAAGGCAAAATTTGTCGATGTGGGTCTGAAGACACGGTTCTTCTTGACCTCCAGTTCTGGAGACACTCGTTTTTCCAGCTGACTGCTGTATTTTCACAGATGCTGAGCAAACCCCAGTTGAAATGAAGAGACTTTGGAGGATTCAACACTCTTAAAAGTCAGCATCGGAGAAATCTTGACCCTGGCAATTTCAGTCATAATTTTGCCTTTGAACAACCCTAGAGCTTCGATTTCATTGACAGTACTTAAAATTACAACACCCCCCATTAAACCTGCCCAAAGCAGCACAGTGAATGAATAAGGCTGCTGCTGTCATCTGTTTGGGTCTTGTACCTAACACAGACCAAGACATAGTCCTGAATCAACTCTGATGAAAGCTGGAGTGGAAAAGCATTCAATCTTCACTTTAACATTTCTAGAGACGAAGAGGTCACCATAATCCTCAGCATCAGATACAGTTCCCATGGCTAATTAAAGTCACAGTTAAACCTCATTTTATTTCTGGTCAGAATGTGCCCACCTTTCATTTCCAACCACTGGATCTTGCAGTACATTAAAAACTGTTCTCCATCTAGATACCAGACAGATCAAATCACTCTTCAATTAATCAAATTCCTGCAGCCTCTCATTATAAGTCATGCCTTATGATCATTCTCATGCTGTTCTCTGACTTTTCTCTGATATGTTTTTCCCCCCAATAACTTTTTTCTAATTACAGGTATCAGAAACTGCTGCAGGTATTTTACAAGAGATCTCACCAGTGCTAATTTCAGAGAGAACATTCACCTTCCTACTTCTCCAGATTTCTGTGCCTGCCCTCCCACAGACAGCATTTGCTGTGCTCAGTTCCCAGCACAGAGCTCCCTGGCCTAGACCTGGCTACTGGGGCAGCAGCTGCCCCATCACTCCCCTACCACAGGCACAATGGATGGGAACAGAGTGCTCAGGTCAGCTCCTGAGGGCTCGGCTTCACCTGACTTGTGAGTGGGTGGCCCTACGCCTTTTCACGCTTTCTGCTTCCCATAAATAGGCCAACCCTCCTAGTTCTCCGTGTCCAAATGCCTGCTTTTACAAGTAACACTCTTCATACCATTTCCTTGTGCTAATTCACTGAGCAACTCGATGGCTCCCCATGAAAGACCTGTCCTCATCTTCCTTACCCTTCCTCCAGGTTACTCATAGTGAGCAGTAAACAGCCACAAGCTGGCCTCAGACAGACCTCACTAAAAAGCCCCAAGAGCTGAACCAAGTGTCCTGAATTGCAGTTTGCTACTCTAGCAGCCACATCATGGTCCCACTTGTAATTCTAAAGAATGGACTCAATTTCATAGATTAAGCTATTACTTTTCAAGACTGCCATAATAATGATACTTAACATTCCTGGAGCAATTTACATTTTCAAAGCACTGCAAAAATGTTAATTAACAGCATGCTTACACCAGCTTGGGAAAGCAGTCACCTCAAAACTGCTGCTCTGCTGCTTCATTCACATCCACTCATTCCAGACAAGTATCAGAAATCATTTAACTCCCATGTTCCTGGCAATCTTTTTTTCTACCAATTATTTAAGCTTAATTTAAGGTTCAGTAACAAAGTGGAACTAAGGATATTAACATGAGCCTTAATAAAATAATGTAATTCTGGTTGTCTATTAAATGACCGAAGAAAAACTTGTATTACAAAAATCTCAGCCTTCATTGAATGTGCTGCACAGTACTATGTGCAACTACGCTTTTCAATAAAAATTCATAAATTTAAAGAAGCCTGACTTGTAACTGGATCACAGTATTCCCAAAATTCACCCTATTCTCTCCTTGCACAATTCAGATATAACAACCTTTGAAACTCAATGTAATAGTGCCTTATACTGGAAGAGACTGGCACAAATCCACAAAGGATCATCTATTTATAAGAAAAAACATCCAAAGGTACTGGCTGACACATTTTATGAAGAATAACACTCCTGCTTTAGGGAATGAGCCAAATATTGGAGGTTGGGAAGACACTTTTCCTACAAAAGCATTGATCTGTGGCTGCTTTCTGAGAGGTCTGGTGAGGCATTGGCCCTTGGACACGGTCAGAGAGATAATGGACAAAACTAACCATAAATCTCAGCTACTGTGACAGCTTCCATTAGTTGGCACTTGCCAGGCTCATAGCTGGATCTGAACTTCATAAACCCTTTAAGGTACTTGGATCCAAGTGTTTCTACATTCCTCAGCCTCTCTCAAGGTTGGCAAAGCTAAACAAGCACTTTAAGAAGTGATGGCACAAGAGCTGAAAATGAAATCACCAAAAAACATCCCCAGCCACAGACCTGGGGAAGGGCTGCCAGTAACTCTTGAAGCCTAATTTCATCCATCACCGAGAGCAATACACAACAGAAAGCCGCTTATGCAGTGCCCTGCTGAGCATCATCTGTTTAGTGTGTACACTGCAATTTTTTTTAAATGTGTGAAAAATGAAAAACTATTTAAGTCCAAATGCTGAATTTGCAGACTCCAGCCTTATGCCAGACAAGATGCTGATCTTTGAGCCTGTGAACCTGAAAGACTTCCACATTTAAAGAAGCGGCTTTCTTGCGTTGCAGCGTGCGGGTGAGAGGGAGCCCATCTGGAGCAGGAGCGGGGTCAGCACGACTGGCCGCCAGCAGAGCTGTGCACAACAGAGACTAAAGCAGCTTGGCCCACTTAAACCCAGCAAAGAAGAATGCAAGAGGGAATATGATCCTCCCTGAGGTATTTATAGGACAACACTGGAGCCCAGTGCAGATAAATATGGCCAAGAATACACATAACCTAGAAATTAGCAAGGTTTGATCGGCACGAGATGGCTTCAAAGCAGGCTCCCAGCAGGAATATGGATTTTAAGAGGGCACTTGAAGTTCATGAACATGGTGTACAACGAGGTTTTCAGCAAGGGGAGGAAGACAGGGCAGCTGGCCAGGGAGGTCTTTGCCCCTCCTTGGCTGGCATAATGGCAGATTGTGAAGATGGAGGGGGATTTTAATCAAAACCCTATTTACAAATGTGTTTCAGTTTCCCCCCTATGGCCCACCCGCTGTCTAAACATTTTCTCTCGGTTTTGAAACACAAATACCTTGAGGGAAGATCCACGTTGATGCTTCTCTCGAGATAATAACAGCTGCTCTCTATTAGTGTTTCTTACAGATTTACTCTTGCTAAATGCCCAGTCAGCTCAGCACAGGTTTGACAGGAAAAAGAACAAACAAGGAACTCTGGAATTTGTTTAATGGAGGGCTAGAACCAGCTGCAAGTAAGATCCAGCTCTGGGGACTTGCATGCACGCATGCAGGAGTAAACTTGACTCATGTAAAAGCTCTGCTGTCGTCAATCATGTGCAGGGGAAAAAAAAAATTAGCTGCTGCATCTTTTGGTAGTATTTGCAGACTCTGGACAAGATTCAGGCAGCCAGCAGCAAAGCAGCCATGGCTGAGGAAATCATCTGCAGCAAGAGCACCTGCAACGGCCTTTTGCTGCATGAATGAAGCAAAGACCCAGCCATGACACTGTCCCTGCCCATGGAGCACTTCACCTCTAACTCAGGTCAAATGCTAAAGCACCACTTCAGTCTAGCAAGAACACCCCAGGCAGGAGAGGACACCAGCTGGATGGTACGTGACAGACGTCTGGCACACAGGCGGTCACATTTTTTACTTAAGCGCCTGCAAAGTAAGGGACCTTCCACTTGGAGACACGCTTTCATGCTAGGATTATTCTCTGTGCTTCCTCAGGAAAACAATTCCAAACGCCTGGATCTCAAAATCCCAAATATCCATTGCAGATGAGCTTGCTGCACAACAGGCTGCACTTGCAGAGAACATTTAAAACCACCAGCTTATTCCATCATGACTCTCCTTCAGAGAAGCCAGACTGGGACAAAAACAGGTTAACTGGGGATAGTGTAAACCAAGAAAGAAATTTATTTGGGATTTGTGCTGAGAAACTGAAGTATCACCTATTCATTCCAGAAAGATATTTTTCTGGAAAAGTGTCCCCGGTAACATTATCTGGTTTTTTTTACCCCTAAACCGTGTTCCTTCCCACCGTCCAGTCTACCCCACTTCCCCAGGCAAGTTACAGTATAGGCAAAAAACTGAGTTTTCTATCACATTTACAGTGACCTAAAGAAACCATTCTTGACCCCAGGCAGTCTAATTTATTCATAAGATACTCTCACACCAAGTATCACAGCTATGATTTATTTATGAAGCATTCTTGATCTGACATGCTACCAGAATATGTTCCACTTAGCTCTGAAGTGTCTGTTTATTGGAAATCCATCCATATAATTGCCCTGTACATATCTATGGCAGTCACGATATCACACATTGAGAGATTTGTGGGTTTACATTAACACCTACACTGTGGCCTAAGGAGGAAAAGAGAAGCAACCACAGGCATGACAAGTCTGTTGGTTAAGTACCACCAGTACCTGGTTTCTGCCACCTGAGGGACATGATGTTTTTCCTCAGTAGGAGCCCTGGGATGAGGTCACAATACGGATGGTTCGGCCATGCACTGAAATGCTGTACATGCACTGCTGGATCAGACCCATCCTCAACTGGGCCAGTGATCTAAACATTAGATAATTACAGTATTACTTTTACCAAATAAGTCTTTATACTATTGGCTTCACTGACCCTTTGTTTTTCCCCATTGTCCTGTGTACACACTGTAGCTCTTGATGCTGTAAAAACAAATAGGTCAGAGAAGATGGATATGCAATGAGGAAAAAAGTCTGGGTTTGCATCACCCTTGAGTAAATCCTCCATTAAACCAGTGAGATTGCCTAGGACATGCACCATGATGATTCAAAGGCAGTATCTGACCCTGACAGGCCTCTTTGGGCACACGAAGCATGCCTGTCTATCTTCCCCCCTTCCTCGTCCTCAGGCTCACCAGCAGTGCTGGTGCTGGCCCCCTGTACTGGCAGAACAGGATTGTCTCATGAACAGTCCCCCAACACCTGTGACTGCACAACCTCTGGTAGTTACAGGGTTTTGTGAAACAGAGCCTGAGAAACCCTAAATACTTTTGTGGTTTTCATGGGCTTGTAAAATGCAACAATTAAACAGGGAAATAGATGCTTTCTAACATCCTGCTGGAGAGCTAGAGTTATCAGAGTTCAGGAAAGCCTTCCATCTGTCACTCCTTTTACCTCTTGCAACATAAAAGTCTCTTTGGCTGCATTAGGAATGGACTATTTGTTCTCCTCCTCCAGACAATTTTTCCAAACTTCCCTAGCAGTCAGTATAGAAGCAATGGCAAGTATATTCAAAAACCCTGGTAGATGTTTGAAAGAACAACAGGGAGAAAACTTTGCACGTGCCCAACAGCATCAGGACCTGATGAGGTGGTCCTGAGCTCACAGGGAAAACCCTGAAGCTAAGAACATGGAAACAAACAAAACAAAAAAATAAATCTCTGCCAGCATGATCTAGAAGTGCCACATGTGACATTTAGAAGGATTGTCAGGGCTCAAAACTACCATCAGATTATAATGAGTGGGCCACCACAAGCCTACGAACTTGTACCAGTAGCACCAGCAGAGAGATGCTTTTGTCAAGATACGTTCAGGGATGGTGTGGGGAAGGAGACAGGGTCTCTGAACACTGTGTTCTTCCAGTAAACCTGTGACATGGCTGAGAGTCCTGGAAGAAGAATCACCCTTGTTTTTTCATAAAGTTGTGGATATGCTTATCACAGCAATGAGGCCTGCCAAGACCACAGCGAGAACACAGCTGAACTTGGCAAAAAGCAGCTCATATCAAGCTCCTCTTCTACCATGTCATTAGGAGGCTGGCTCTGCAACACAGGGGCATCCAGCAATCAGTATGAGATGGGATGCTTGGTAGGAGAGCAGCAGCTGGTATGAGAGATGTTTAAGCACTCTCAGATCTTGCAGTCCTGAGCCATCACACCCACAGCAAAGGATTTTCAGCTGCTGTTACATCTCCTCTTGGAGGGGCTTGTGGTGCTCGCCTGATGGAGAAGAAAGCCAGGAAGCTCAAGGCCCTTTCATCCTCAACTGCCCAAGCAGCATGGAATGAACAACTCATTTAAATAGTTTTGAGCCCTTCTGGCCCTTGCCACAGGCAGAGCTTTCTCCACAGTCACCTGAAATCAGGAACCACTGCTGAACAAACTGTCCATGTCAACTGAATTATGGTTTCATCCATCAAGGACAGGACCAAGCAACCCAAACACCACCAAACCCACTCAATCACCAAGGCTCAGGGCAGCAAACAATTATTACATTTCGTATATCACAGTGCCTTGGCCTGGCCTCATGTGGGGTCAGCCAGAGACTTTTACCCTGTGTTTGTTCCTGCCCTTCTCAAGGAAAAAAAAAAAAATTCCTTAAAATGATTAGTTGTCCTCAGAGGTAATTAATTATCCCCAAGTAGTGAACTGAAATGACAGTGATATTTCTACTTGAATCCTCAGGGGAAAATCGGGTTGTCTTGCTATGCTCTCTAAACCTGACATAAAGTTAAAAATAGTAAGTTTAATATGCAGTCTGCAGGACTTTTTCTGCCTGTAAGGCAATCCCAAGGGATGTCTCAGTTCAACTGCAAGCTCACAAAGTCCCGCTGTCCTAGAGAAAGCAGTGACATTTATTTCCTTCTTAGGCAGCTCAGGCTCAGTGAAACACTAGCAAGAACTTGTCAATTAATACAACTGAAGATAATTTACAGGAAAAGCTTTTAAACATGTTAATTTCCAGTGAAGCCTGCTTAGAGCTACGTGACAGAAACAGCATGAGGAAAAGCAGAGATTTTGGCTCCCAGTGACAGAGAGCAGATGTTATTACCTACAGTTGAGCGGCAACTGGGTGGGCAAAGACAAACACTAATTCATGTTTCTGCTGTATAAGTAGCCACGGTGGGTTGGAAGCTGTAACTTGGGGAGCAAATTGGGTTTGTCTTAAGGTGATTTTCCAGCTCAGGTTTCTGGTCTTAATAGATATCCACGCTTGTTACCTTTTCCCACAGTGATGAAAAAGCAAGACTATTGAACAAATATTTTGGTTAATTCATATCAGTTCTTCATTCAAAGTTAAAAGTTGTTACAAGCACATTTTACCAGCTTTTTTTTGTAAAGAAAAAAAAAAAGCCTGAAATCCCCTATTTTCCTCTCTTTCATTAATGAAGCAGTATCTTGGAGTAAGAACAAGAAAATCCCCAAAGGATTAGTCTAATTTCTCTCCCTGCTGAACTGACAGTGCATTTCCCTAGCACAATTCTAATGAGAAAGCAACTACTGAAAGTGAACCAAGCCTTCACTCAGCATTGAATCCCAGTGTGCTGTAAAAGCCAGGCTGGTTGTCAGGTGTTCTTTAAAGAATCAGGAGTTTATTTAGGCAAGACCTATTTTCAGAAAAGAGGAAAACAACTCTCTTTTTCTAGATCATCTTCAGTAACAGCACCTCTGTCTCCCTGGTGTTTGCACAGCTCTGCCAGAGAAACCCAAACTCTGCCCTGGGCAGGCTTCCCTGGCACAGATCAGTGGCACCAGTACCCCCAACTCCTTTTGGGAGGCTAGGTCACATCTGGCAGTTGTTTGTCACATCTGTTATGACTTTTGGCCTGACTTAGCAGGTCCAGGAAAATCTGACCTGTCGGCCAGACCTTCTACAGCACTGTGCTGATTTAATGAGCCTTCCCAGAACATGGAACAACAAGAAACACGTTGCAAAGACACCCAGCTGGGGTTTGGAAACCCTCTAGCAGCCAGGGTCTTTTATTTTGCTTGGAGTGGGGGTTTGGTGGGTTGTGGTTGTTGTTGTTTTAGTGGGTTTTTTTCTATTATTCGCAGTATCCTGTATTCCCATTACTCTCAACCACAGTTCTTTTGGGCAATTACACAAAATGTTTCCATAACTCTCTTAAGTTTATATCTGTAACCATTCCAGGTAAAAATTCTCCCAACTCTTTTAAGTAAAAGATCTCCCTGGCACAGGCATGCACATTTTTCTCCCACATGGCTTTCCTGAGTCCACTCCTAGCTATGGGCAAGGGTGTTGCTACAAGCTGTCTAACGCTGATCTTCTCTGTGGCACCTGCAGCAGCTCTGCTTTGTCAGAGAGAAAAAACATTGCCACGCTTTTTGCTCCTGCCACAGGGCTTGGCTATGCTTGCTTGAGAAACACGGCCGGCTCCGCGCGGCCTGGTTAAAAGCTTGCCTACGATCGCAGGCTCGGTTTAAGCCACAGCAGGCAGTCTGCAATGTTTGTTTCCCCAGGAGGACGGGACCCCGGCCACAGCACCCTGTGTGAGAGCATCCAGCACCGCACTGCCCCATGTGCCGCTTCCCACGGCTGTGCTGGAGCTGCTCCAGTGCCACGGCAGAGCTGCTGCCCACGGCCAGCCCAGCACCTGCCGCTATGCAGCAGCAAAACTGACCGCAGACACGGACCCCCACCCACGGCCAAGTGCTTCCCTCCCGCTCTTTCCGCTCACCTTGCTCAGCTTCCAGATGCATTACTGGGAAGCCTGCAAGCCAAGGTGGCTGCAGCCTCTTGGAGCAGAAGGTGACCCCTCCTGCACACTTCAATCAGCCCCATGCTCTGCCTTGTGCTGCCCTGTCCTCTGGATCAACACCCTTTCTGGAAACGAGGGGTTACAGGCTTTACTTGAGCTTTCAGATTTGGTTTTTTGGCCCCTAAAATGAAAGCAGTGGGGGGAGGCACAAGACTTGAGCTGAACTTTACTGCCTAATGTATGACAAATGAATTTTCTAGGCATCCCCCCTCATTTCATGTGAAAACAGCACTATGCTCTCAGCTCACAGCCAACTTGGTTGGCTTTATTTAATCTGCTTAATGAATTGATGTGTAACAGAACTTTTGTGCCCACAGATGAGAAATAAATCTCTTACTAATCAAAAAGCTTACAACCCCCCCAAGCTTTTTAATACATGCCTTTCCAGGGTCATCATACTGCCACCACTAAAACCCATGCAAGTGATAAATAAGAGGCTTTTTTTTGTTTCAGTTACATGCTAATGCAGTAAACATAAGACCAAAAGAGGGAAAAGATCAATTTTGCAAAAGAAACTGGCTTATATTATGCTTAAATAGCTCTGCTTGTAATACAAACACCAGGCCAGTGCAAAAGCCGTGTCTTAGTACAAATGGCACTTTGCTCTTACATCCAAGTGATTTAGGCTACATAGCACAAATGCAAATAAATATGCAGGGCCACCTTTTGGTCAGTGGCATCCTGTAACAGAGGCAGAGGCATCTGTATTCCAGAAACAGACACTCAGCACCTTGATCACATGCAGCCTGGAAACCTTAAATAACCAAATTCCAGCCCATATTTACAAACATGCTGAGCCCCCAGAACCCCAAAGTCCCTGCATCTGGTGCTGGAGGTGCCTTGCATTCTCACAGCCTTTTACAGAGAGAATGACAACAAACTTCTTACACAGCTCAGACCAGTGGCTACTTTTGAAAACCTGGTTGTAAGACACTCACTGCAGGTCGCTGCCCACACAGGAGCTCAGCAGAATGAAATCCCTGAACCAGCCAGAAACTGCTGCTGTCCCTCACAAGCGCAACAGCAGCACTGCATCGTTTACTACAGATTTCCTGCAGCCACTGCCAAATATGGCACTTTGGGGACATTTATTTTAAGCATCATTGTTCTCTGTGCGTTAACATATGCTCCAGTCAAACCCTTTATTCATCATTGCCAGATATGATGAGCCTTGTTACAGCCCCAATTAAAGAGTCTTGAAAGCACTGCCTTAATTTATAACCAGGAGAAGAAAAACAGATTTTAATATAAGGAACCTGAAACCAGTCAAAATCCCCTTCTTGATAAGCATATCTGACTTGGCTCTTAGCTCTTCAAGAAAACACCAAGTCGCTCGTGGGACTGTGCCAAGCAGCTGAGATGGGACATGGACAGCCCCTGTTGCCACTCGCCCAGGAAGGGACAAGAAGTCCCCCTGGACTCACAGGGCATCCTCACCATTCTTCATGTCTGCAAGGGGAAGCTTTATCAAGCCATCTTTTCTTGAGGGCAGATGAGCTTGCTGATGTTTGTACGACAGTAAATCCTCAACTCGGGCAATACCATTTTGAATTGCTTGAAGCATCAAGGCTCCAGGCAATCAAAGTTACTTTATCAGCTAGAGTAAAATTACTAGAGAAAACCGAGGCATGGGACATCCCCCCTTTCCCAGAGCAGCCTCCAGCACTTTAAAGTTCAATAACATGAAGTCTTCCTGAAAAACTCACATTCACAGGATCTAAATGCCTCACCTAAGGTCACTTGACAAATTTCACTGACAGCCCTGGGACTCATCACCCTGAGTGACAGGTCCAAATTCTGCACACAATTCCATTTGTGTGCACATGAAAAGCCCCATAAACCACCACAGCTAATATCAGCCTAAGGGAGGGAAATCTAGTTAATAGTGCATTAAAAAGTTAAATTCCATTATTAGTGAAAATACCTCCAGCAGAGCAATTACGCAGCACCCTTAGAGAAAGCTGCCAGGAGACGGAGCACAAGCAAAAGCAGAGCTGGCACCAGCGTGTCTGTGTATGGACTGGCTGAGCTGCTGCCACCCTGCACCTACTGCAACCTCCCCAGGTAGAAAATACAACTGCAAACATCACTTCTGTAGCTAATTACCGATCTGCAGCAGCAGGCTAATAAAAGGCCTTGTGTAGAGGAAGAAAAAGAGACATTTGGTGCTTACAGAATTAAAATTCTCCACTCTGGGGGAATGTGGGATAAATAAACCAATTTCATGCAGAAGCCTAAGTGCTGAGAAAGAAAAATTCCACAGTAGAGGCTGAAAAACGATTTGGGGTTAATTAATATCCATGAGTCAAAGCTTGCCTGACAGCATGAGCAAGGGAGGTGGCACAGCCTCCCTGAGTTAAGCCAGAGCACTGCACAGCAGCCCTCCACTCCCTGCCAAGTCCTGCACTGAAGCAGCATACACATGGAAATCCTAAGCAATTCTCTATTTAATATTCCTCTTCCATAGAGGAAAGGGAGACGGTGGGCATATCCAGTGGAACATTTAAACAGTACTTTGCATGTTCATTTCACAATGAAATGTTTTTACAACTAGTGACTGGTGGCACCACGCATTTCCCCTTCTATTCCACCCTTCATGGGTGTCCAGGCAAAACCAAAGTCTCCATAATCCGGTACTAAAAGCATAAGTTCCCACTATGGGACTAGAAGAAAGACAAGTGATGGTTGTGTGGGACAATGACAGATAAAGAAATAACTGGCATTAAGCAGTTGTCACAAAACCCTTCTGAGCAAGGTATAATAAAAGCTGGCTTTGCAGTTGTTTGATTTTTCACACTAATGAACAAATTAAAGTTTATTTCTATCATCTTTAACATTCATAGTGGCAGGCAGCTGAGGAAGCACTTGAGTTTTCAATGCATCAGCTTGTAAGTATGTATGCAATTTTTATGGCTAAGCATTATGTCTCCTACTGTTACTTGTGATCCAGACCAGCTTCATGTTTTTCCTCTCTCAATGTGAAGAGTCTAGCTTTGAGGAGTTTTTGTTGAGCAGGTTGTGAACAAAATTGAAATAACCACAGCAAATTAATTGGCAGAGACAGAAAAGTTCCCTGGGGTGCTACAAAATGATGAAGAGACTACAAAACTTCCTAGAGGACAATAAAGATGTACATACATGACCAGGTATTCCTCAGCCTTGTATCCTATCAAGGTGGTTGTGAAAGCTGCAGTCCTGCAGGTTTTCAGTCTGACCTTAGTACAAGTGCAAAAATTAAGAGGTGGGCATGGAGAAACCTGGCAGCCAGAAGAACCACCACCATCCTGCTTTGGATCATGACTCCCACTGCGCAGCAGCCCTTGGAGTCACCTGGCACCCACTCTGCTGACGTGCAAACACTGATCTCTGACCCGACAATGTTTCCCTGAAATCGCAACAACATCAGGAAGGTGCAATCAGGGGGATTCAGGTCTCTGCTTCTCTCAAGATGACCCCTGAAATGCTTAGCTCGTGATGTTATTAGCATCAGCAAGCAAGGAAGCCAGCCAAGAGCAAAATGTATTTTATCTTTCCATCAGCAGTTCAACCGCACAGTGTGCCAGTATTTCTTCGAATGCCAAATCCAGCCTCCAAACTCCGGCTGTGGAGGGAACAGACCGAACGCCGCAGTTTCTACATTTCAACTTTGAGCACTGCTCAAGGCAGTAACCAGATATCACCTCTACATTACATGCACAGATAAAGTTTTCCCACTCTGGGCCAATTTTCACCATCAGGAAGATAAGAGCAGGCTACTCAAGTCAAATTCAGGCAGACCAGGAGGGAGCCTGAAGCTGCCCACGTCTCTCTGCGATGGTTTAACCCAGATGAACACACATCAGGCCAGTTCCAGCTGCATGCAGTGCTTGCAGTCTGGAGGGACAAAAGAACAAGTTCACTGCTTTAGAAAGCTAATCTGCTCTTCAGAAGAAAATATCCAAAAAAGAAACAAGCAAGCTTCATAAAAATAGATGAAATTGGGATTTTCCATGGGATAGCACAGGACATGGAAAGGACTCCTCTAGGTATGTGGGTGCACCAGTGAGACCATGATCATCTTTCACCAATAGACTGATCCAGATGGTGCTTCTGCTGAGCAATTCAACACACAGACCCCAACCCCGCCTGTATCTGGTCCCTATGGAACTGTGCAAGTGGGGAGAGGACATCCTGTGGAACTTATCTCCCATTGCTGTAAGGCCTTCAAACCAACTGGCACCCTTTAAATACAGCTCTACAACACTTGGCAACTATTTTACTGGTAACAGCCTCCTCACAAAAGCCCTGACACATTTACTGGCCTGGAGCAAAGCAGATCCCGAGCAGCACTCCAGCACCTGAGACGAGAGATATTCCCACTGCAGCCACCTGGAAGGACACAGATGGCCTGTGCCTGGCAGCTTGCACCAGGCTACACAGAGGGGCAGCGTTTCACACACACCCCGAAGGAGAAGCAGGGGAGTCCTCCACAGGTTACACGCTCTAAGAAGCCTATGGAGGCAGCCCTCAGGCACTGCACACTTCAGCCACAATGAGCTTTAAACACGCACCAGAAGTGCTGATGCTTGGAGGCTACAGGCCATATATCATGCACTAAATGACTTAGTACCCTTTTTGTCTCAACAGAACTGTCACTTCACGTTGTAAGAGCGAAAGAGCCAGGTAATGCAGGTTTTTTTGAGTGCTTATAGTCTGCAATAAAGGTCCATGTTTATGAACCCAAGATCCCGAACAAAACATAGCATAATCACCATGTCCATTCCCAAAGAAAAATAAGAAGTTGCATCTCTGCAAAAAGTACTGAAAGCTGTTCATTTGGGAGGCTTATTTTGTTTAGAAAGCCTGCTTTTAGCTTTTCCAGACTTCTCAGCTATAGTACATTTTTCTTTAATTAGTTTAGCTCAACCAGCAAAGAGCAGGAGTTGAGCAATAAGGGTCTGCACATAAAAGCATTTGAAATCTCTGGCTGGCTAATACAGTCTAAATATACACTGCAATCTGCCTGTCAGACTTATTAGAGGGCAGCATTGTGTTCTGTATACTACATTACTATTATTGTGTTTTCCAGGAGAATGAGTTATGCACTGATAGTGATTTCATGTGGGTAAATGAGGCTGCTAGGTTTGGTTCATTAGCATCTTTTCTGCAGCCACCAGCATTTAAATTAGAGATTCTCCTGGACCATACAAAGAAACGAGTGTTTACTCAAGTGTTTCACCAGCTTGTCAACACAAGGACCTCTCGTACATCCCACACTCCTGCCTTTGCTGGGGCTTGTGGAAGCTACAGAAAAACAGGTACCTCAGAACTGAGCAGCTCCTGACAGAGATGGAATTCAATCCCCATGTTTCATATCAGGAGATATCCTGATACAACCTTTGAAGCAGACCAGAAAAAATACCAAGTATTTTTTGGGTGCAGGTTGCCATGCTAACTGCCCTGTGAGCACTTCTGGGATTTCCCAGCAGAATCTCACACTCACTTCCACCCTCAGACCCAGTTCAAGGGGCTGGCACAGCTCCTGCTGCCCTGCCTAGAGCCCATTTTGGTCAACAGTGCAGGGTTGTGGGGAAGCCTCCAAGGCCCCAGGGAGCACACAGTGCTGGGATGCTCAGGGCTGGCATTACCTTTGTAGCTTCCTGACCCACCAGCCTCCCTCCAGCATCCAGGCTTGGTTATTTGTATTGCCTCAAAACCCCACACAGCCAACAGCACAAGGTGAGATGCAGGCAGTGCTCAGCATATGAAACACTGCAGGCAAACTCTAAGCAAATAGAGGGGCAAAGAAAAATGGTTTTATCTCCTCTGATGGCTTGTCTGGCAGTAGGGAGAAGAGAGGGAGGATCCTTCTGCTCAGGCTTTGTCCCCATCTCCAAGACTTCCTCCAAGTTGAGTCATTCACACTTGCACAAAGCAGCACGGCAGTCAGTGATAGGACTGGGTAGGGAGAAGGGAGAACTTTGTGACAGGATATGACATGGTGCAAAACCACATGTGAGATCAAACAGGCTGCTGGTGGGAACAGGAACGTGGACATATGGCAAAATCCAGCTCCCAGAATGATTTATTAGACAAAAATAATTTTAAAGGTTGCTTTAAATTCAGCACTTTAATGCCCTTCTGCTCTCTTAGTGAGGCAGTTAGCTGGCCATAGCACTAGATTAGAAAACTGAATTCTTTTCACATACAGAACATGTGAAATAGTGCTAGCTGTGACTCAAAAGGCCGTTTCCACAATGTCTTTTAAAAGGCAATATGTGTTTGGGGAAGTAGTTGGTGGATTCCCAAGGAAAGTTTATTTCACCAGTGCTGCCCACATCATCAGCTAATTATAGAAGCACTGCAGCTACCTGTGGTGTCGTGGTAATTGTGGCTGGTGTGCACAAAGCACAAAGGAGCAATAGCCATAAAACTGCTTTTCACTACCACTTCACAGGAAAGGTTCTCAGAGCACTGCAGTTATTTGCACCTTCACAGCTCCACAATTTATCAGTCATTTCACAGTCATGGAAATCCAGGCAGAGATGAAGTGAGGCAGGCATGAAAGACTCAGGAGAACTCCCCTTTCCCAGAGAGGGGTTCATTCCTGCCTGGACAGAGCACTGAGTCAGCTCTCAAACTCCACTAGCATCAAACAGAGAGCTGAGCTACAAATTACAGGCAAATCAGTTGGTCTGTAATTTTAAAAAATGCCTTAGAGTAGACAGAGAGCCCCTACATTTAAAGGTTTAAACTTTAGAAACAACTTTGGGGGCAGGCTCTGTACAGCAGGTCCATATATCTAATGAGACAATAATTAAACATCTAATTTTCTAATAATGCTTTTGATCAGGTGAGCAGTGCTCTGGGTTAAAAGCACCCTCAAACCTACAGATGCAAAATAAAATCTGCTTAGCATGGACAGCAGCTCTTCAATTCTGTCAGCAACAGTGAGGACAGGTGTCTGTTCTACATCACGCTTCTAGCTCAAGGATCCACCTTCTCCAACAGATTTAGATCTTCTCCAAGAACACTTGGCTTCAGCTCCAAGCTGAATCCTGAGTTTTCCAAAAATTACAGCACTGATTAGATTTATGAGATGATTAAGAGGCTTTCCAAGTCCAAAATTCAGGTAGTTACGCTATAACAGGCTGTTCCACTACAAACCCCTGAAGGCAAAGCCAGTTTCAGGTCTAGTTTCCAAGAACAGCGTGTACTCTGCAGACACACTGCAAGGTGTGCCTGCCACAGCACCTTCAGGAAGTCACACCCACAGTCACACCACGAGCTGCTGTGGGGCTGATGGACCCGACCTTTACAGCCCTTACACGGCTGCAGTCACTGCAGCATCTCTGACTCCAATCTCTAAACGTTATCTGTGGATTATCCAAAGCAAAGCTCAGCCAGCATCTGCAACAGCGACCGACTCACACAGCTGGATCATCACAGCCACAGCAAGATGTGCTCTCACACAGCACCAAAAGCCTGCCTGGGGATGTATCAGAGAGAGGCAAGCGAGCCTCAAAGCACTGACCGAGGGATGCACAGCAGGCTAGGCAAGGACTGAGTAAAACTCAGCACAGGCTGCAAAACCAGCCTGAAAAACCTTTTGTGGCCCCAACCAGGCCTCGGAGCTGCTGCTGCTGGGCTGCTGCTGCCACGAGAGGCAGCTGTGATGGAATAAACTGAGGTGTGGCATCACGATGATGCAGGGTAAACGTGCCCTGCAGACCCTCAGCTGCACCAGCAGCAGAAAACCCTCCTTTGGCTGCAAATGGCTCTGAAAAAGTAATTAGTTTTCCCAGAGTTACTAGGAAAGTGAGTAATTGTGCACACAGTTACAGCAGTGCTGTAGACACTGCGCTCTGAATGAGGGAAAGGCAAAGTTGAAGAGGGATTTGTTTGCAGCTGTAATTGTTCTCTGCCCTGACTTTGCTCAAGCAGCTACAATTATTAATCTATAACATCAAAAGCCAAGATAACTAAATAGAAGCAAGGTCAGATGGAAAAAATAATCTTATTTTTTACATTATATTAATTTTTTTTCCAGCTGAGATGGCTTTCTTTCTGAGCTGACATTAAGAGCATACATATTTTAAGTAAGTCCCACTGGCCACACATGCCATCAGCAGAGTGCAGCACAGCAAAAAATAATTGAAGTAATTGTTTTTAAGGACAAAGTATATTCACTTTAACCAAGATAACAGTTTGCATAGCTGAAAAGAAATCAGATATGAAACTCCACGCTGAATTTATTTCCCTGCTACAAGTAATTCTTTAGATTCTTTTTTGTGAAAAGAGATGCTCAAGAGTTTAGAAGGGAGGTGAGCCCTGGATATCGTTACCTGTGTTGTGGATCACAGCAGCTTGGTGGAAAAAAGCCCTATTGATGCTAAAGCCTGCCCATGGGGAAAAAGCTGAAAAACACAGACTCCAAGACCTATGTTCAGCTACAGTGATGAAGACAGGAAAATATTCTTAGTCTGGAGACAAAAATAAACTAATATAATTGCTCCAAACAACAAGAAAAAGTCTATTACAAAACAGAAGAGAGATTTGTGGTTTTGTCAACAGAAGCAAAACAGTTTAATTTCTCCTACATTCCAGTTCAAATGAAAAGCGAAAAAAAGGAAAGAAAGGAGAAGCTAAGGGAAAAAAGACCCCCAAAAAGTCAAATCACAAATCCTAAAACTGGAAACTGTTCCAAAACATTAAAAGCTTTTCAAGGAGCACAGCGTCTGGGACCATTTCACACTGAAATCACATTAGCACATCTCTTTCATAGTGCAGCCAGGTTGGTTCTCACTTCTTTAATAACTAAGCTGTAAAACCTTTTCTATCCACCAAATAAGCAAGTTTGTGCTGTTGCAGAAAGATAACACTATAATGACAACAAATCTGTCTTGTGATTTACTCCACACTGGCAGAATCACACCAGGGATGAATTAAGAGAGATCATTTTTCCACCTTTCCCAAAACGAGGACTCCGGTATTTTCAAAATCCTTTTCCATTCATCTCTGCTCACAGCATATGCAGTTTGTGAAAAAGTTCCCTTCCTCGTGTTCTGCAATTAATTTTCTCTGAGGTGGACAGCAGAAAACAATAGATCCACGAGAACCTCGTGCTTGATCTGCAGGGAACTGCAGCACCACGATCCAGAAGCGGCCTTGGCAGACTTGGCATGTTGCTGCACTGATTCATTGTCCTGTCAATGAATGTAACTGGATGTTTATTAACAGTGAAAACAAATACATTTTATCTTCTACGCCAAGAGCTGTCTTTCTGAACAAGAGAGAAGCGTGAAGAAGTGACTGAGATGTTAAAATGCTTAAAATAAAAATACATAGCTGGCATCGTGGTATTTGATTTAATAATTAGCACATGAGGAACATGAAATTTAACATGAAATGTGAACTGTCACAAACAACTCCAGTTTGTTTAGATTTCTCCATTCTCAGCATAAAGACAGGCTGTATAGATCAGTAACCTGTTTCTACAGGGTATTAGCAGAGAGAGGGAAAGGTATCTAGGTACACACCACATATTAGCTATCTGCCCCCATATTCACTGATTTTACACTACTTAGAGTTTCCTGAACCAACGATTCTATGATTTGATAATCCTCAGGGAACTCAGTGTTCACTAATCCCATTCACCTCTCCTCTAACAACTGCAGCTACCCTGGGATGGATGCAGCCACCACTACATCACCTCCCTCAGGTGGTAGCTCAGGGGAATTTCCTTCCTGAGCCATTTCCCAGAACAATCTCATCTCCAAAATCCAATACCTGTAGTATCGATGATTTAGAAGCACAGCAGAGATGTGACACAGGAGTGAAGGTTCTGGCCACAGTCAGCACAGATCTGCAGGAAGAGACTGGTGATGCTCAGAGTCACCCACTCTAGCTGGGAGACTACCAACATGCATCACCCCTGAGTCACCTGTTCTGCTGACAGGACACACATCCTTGGAACCAACAGCTGCTCCAGCAACAAGAGTTCTTTGAACCTCAGTGCTGGGTGGCTTTGTGACATCAAGCACACAACAGCTTTGAGACCAAACCCCAGGAACAAATGCTCCTGCTTCCTGCTGAAGAACCACAGTGTCAACTGTGTCTAACCAGCCCCCAAGCATGTCTTGTACACAGCACTCAGCCTCCATCCTGCTCCAGCAGGAAACATCCCAAAAATCTGATCTCAAACCTTAAACATTAAGTATAGCAAAACTACAGCTCTTGAAGGCGACCTGGATCATTTACCATAAGTCAGTTCTGAGGTGACTGAAATAACATCTCCCCTGCAATGAATTCACACCCCACTGCCAACAGGGTGTCAGAGAGACTTGCTCATGGGCACAGAGTACTTTCTCCATCTCTCATAAATCTTCACACACCAGAGGAACCATCTGAAATAGCAAATGAGACCTCTGAGGCATCTTTAAAGTCTTGGGTTTGCTACATTAAATTTAAAGATTGTAGATGTGTCTTTGGTAGAAGAAAATATTCCAACGGCATACTACTGTGCATGCCACTATACAGGGAATGAAGAGGTCCTGCCACACTGCTCTAATTACTAGAAACTCAGTATCTCCAGCCCATGGCCATCTGGACAATTGGGGCTGCCCTCTCCACTACTGCTTTGGAAGTTTAGGGCCCATTCAGATGAAGCAGACTTACAGCACAGAAAAAACAGTATAAAGCAAAAGGATAAAAAATGCTGTTTGTGATTGCATCACAATTTAAAGCATCAGTTCCTAACCACCTACAACCTGAGACTGTTTTCCAAAGGACACCTTCCCTTTCGCAGGTACAGTGTGTGCTTGGCAACACCTGCACTTACTCTCAGGGGTTCAGACTTGCAAGTGCACCTCAGTAACAGCATTGACAAGGGCCATACTTCATTCTGTGTGTTTTTAATGATTAACAGCTACATTACAGCAGAGTGCAGAAGGCAGACATACCTATAATGCAGAATATCCAATACTACAGAACATACCAGTAATACAGAACTAACAGACCTGCCCATTGTGGGACACTCAGACTTACAGAGAAGCTTCTGCAGCATCAAGCAGGGAGGTCTAAGTACTGAGTTCATCACATCTCAATTCTGCCCAGTTGAGGTGGGAGGGTCACAATTAAAAGGGGGGGGAAAAATCCATGCAATTTTGAACACTTGTTTTGTCTGGAAACAACATTAACAGTATTTGCAGTTACCCAGTGTAACAACTCCCATCTTCATTCCCATTGCATCACAGCACAGGCAGAGAATTAAAGAAGTCACATTTCCCAATGGCCCATATTGAAATCACATGGCTGCTGTATAAACTTTCAATTATGGAGGATAGAGGCTGAGGGTGGAGGAGATAATCCTTATAAGAACTGCTTCAAAGGTAGAGTATGGATGAGATTTCAGAAAGGCTAACTTAGAAGCTGTGTGATGTGTCTGTTGTTTCGCTATCAAGGTCATTCATAACGCTTAGACGTGGTTTTCACAAAGGAAGCCTTTTAAAAATATTTTCTTTATTTGTTTCTACAAATCAGCTGATTCTAGTTATAAAAATCCCATTAACTGAGTGCCACACAAACCATCAAAGAATTCCCTCACTGTTCAAAGAATAAGACAAAGAAGGCACAAGACAAACAAGGAACCCTGTTTACACCATGCTGAGGAAACCCTAAGCTCAAGCCTAACACAGAAACTACTTGAATAATTTCAGCTTTCAGTGAAAGCAAGCTGAGAATGCCTGAGTTGCTTTGCATTTGCTCCCCTGCCCCAAGTCTGTGCACTCAGTAGATGCTGTGGATTAGCTGATTTTCTCACTATGCACTGCACTGACTCGTGCATCGAGGTGAGCTGCAGCTACGTATTTTGGGAATAATGCACTATTCTGTCCTTGTGAAATCTGGCTTTAGCTATTAACTATGCATGGTGCTTCCATAATGCATGTACTTGGGAGGAATTTTCATGCCCACAAGCCCTCTGCACTGACAGCTTTCAAACCTTGCATGGAGTGTTCTTCAGGGTGGCAAGACAACAACAGAATGGCTTGCTGTCCCTACCAGATCCAGGACAAGAGGGAAACTTCAGGGCTTCTGAAGCTGGCTAACAAATATCCCGAGGGACTAATAGTGCTTCACTGCATACAGCCACATCTGAGCAATTCACTGGAAGATAACACCTCTCTTTTTCAAACTTATCTATCTTTCTTAGCTAACACAAGTGCTCCACCAGGGAGCCCTGTGGGGCACAGAGAACATCGACTGCGCAATGATGCTCCCCCAACTGTTAGAGTGAGATGTACAGTTTAGTACATAAAAGGTTTTCTTCTGGGTTTCTCACTGGAAACCAACAGCAAAGCACGGATACCCATGGAAAAATGTTGAAGCAAATACACCTCAGATTTTTTCCTCTCTGTCTCTCATATGGTTAATTTCTTTTATTTGTCTAGGCAGCAGAAGACTACAACACACCAGAGTAGCCACAATTGCTCATTTCTGAAACTCCACTTCTCAACAGGGCTGCATGCTGGCACACAGTCACACAACAGGAATGTGGAGAAATAATTGGTTTTAATATATTTGTGAATGGCAAATAGAGAAGAAATGGAACAACTCTCAGTATTTCCTTGAGTCAATGATAGCTCAGATAAAAGCTAAAGCTGAGATTTTACTCTTGTTCTTCAACAATCATCAAGAATGGGTAGAGAATAAAACCTGAGATACTGCAGGGGATTTCAGCATGGCAAAACTGGAGGTCCCACATGGCTGCCACAGAAATGCTCTCCAAACATTATCACCACCACCCAGATGACAACGTACAAACTCAAAAATGCTGTGTGCAACAATCAGCCACTTGAAAGCACAGGATTAAACACACATCACCCTGGAGAAAGGGAAAGGTGATGACAAGAGACCAAAAACTAGCAATTGTAAGTTTAATAAAGGAAGGCCTAGAGGCAAATCTAGCTAGTAAAATTAAGAACCACATAGGTGGGGTCTAAGGCAATTGAAGATTACTCCACTGCTATTTCAATCAGTTCCACATGGTAGGGGTCAAAAAAATTATAAGATATTTTTAAAGCTTTTCATTGCAGAGTGGCAGCAGTTAAGTAGTGTCTGCATGTGTTACATCATCAGTTCCACACTCCTTATTCTACTACCAACTAAGCAGAATCTGAAAGTGCAGCTAATTAAATAGAACCTAAATTCAGCAGGTTTGGATGACTTGCACCACAGTTTTAAAAGAACATCCTGAAACACTCTATTATTGATATCAAGTTTAAATATGGTGGGTACATGGAAGTCACAGTAGCTGGAAAAAAAACCTGCTGATGTGCCAAGTATTTTAAGAATTAAATAGAAAATCCTAAGAATGATCTCCAATAAACGAGAGTGATAAAATTAATCTGTATAAATTGGAAATTCTTCAGAACACAGTACCTAGTATTACAGATTTTTTAAAAAGTATAAAATAAAACACTTCAACATGATTTTAGTCAATAAAATTACACTCTGGACTTTTCATACAGAATTTTGCTTCATGCTAACACAATGATTTGATTAAGATGAGGAAATAATATGACATGTATTAACAGATGAAAATCATTTCATGCAGTGGTGACTGAACAGTCACAGCTATACATGCGTGTTCCTACTGAGGACTTGGCAGAGGCTGCTCCTTAGCCCTGTAGTGTAAATGAGTGGGAGAGAGTCTAAAATTATTACTTATCAAGCCTGAGGATGGCAAACATGGTGGGACTGCTAAATAACTGAGAAGGGAACAACAGATCCACATGGCTAAATAAGCTCCACCAAAGAACAAAGTATAGACTTCAGTACTGCCACACACACAGAGCAACACAACAGGGCAGCATCCTGTGAAGCCATGGATTTTGGCAGGAACTTCATGGTCAACATGCAGTTAGAGAAGCTGAGCACACTCTGCTAGAACAGTGCTGTGCTCAAGGGAAGCTCAGAGAACTCTGGATGTGGGATGCTCAAAATAAAAAATAAATCAGCACGTGGCATTAGCACTGTCAAAATTATGGTAAATTTTAATGCTTGCAATTCGAGAAGAATATTGAAAAGCTGAATCCAGCGCAAAGAACCTCCAAGAGGATGATTAAAGGACCAAAAGCTCAGCTTAGAGAAAGGCTCCAGAAGCACCATCTGTTCTCCTTAACGAAGAGAGAAGGTTAATAGGACAATCTGATCACAGTTTGCAAGTACCTACGTAAGGAACAGAAATTCAATCAAAGAGCTCTGTCCTTTAGCAAATCTGGTCTAACAAGAGGTAATACAGAATTCAGACAAACTCAGGCCCAAACAAAGATATGTTTATGATGGTTAACCAGTTAAAGCTGACATTGACAGTATTACCAGTATGGATACCTGTCAGTAAGGCTGAGTGCAGGACAGTAAAAGCTGTCATGGATTTTCAATCACACATTAAAAACATGATGGCACGATTTTTTTTTTCCTCCTACTCAGAGGCAACTTTCTAGCTAAAAAATGAATTAATTCAGAGCAGTCAGGGAATTTTATTACAGCTCAGACTTTACACAAGCAGCTCTGTGTGTCCCATGAGGCCCCTACAGCAGGAGCATCACTCCAAGGTAGGGACTGTGATGTGCCACCAGGGACAGGCTCTGACATTCTGGCATCTATCAGGAATCAAAGTTTTAAGACTGAAGCTTCTCTGCTGTACCATTGGCTGGCCAACATTCCCACACCAAGCTGGTATTTATCACAGTACCCTCATCCCTCAGCGTCTCCCACAGAATGTGACTCTTTGGGATAGAACATGCACATTCAGGTGGAGCCTGAACTCCATGGGCCTTCAGCTCAGGTCACATCCTGCAGCATCCTGGGCCATGCAAAGAGGCAACAGCTATAACAGGCCTAAAGTGAAGAATCCAATTATTATTTAATTCCATTTTAAAACAAAATATTCATTGCTTATTGTGGGTTGTTTTCAGAAGGATTGGGGGGTGTGGCACTCTTTCCAATGCTCTTTGGCTCTGGAAGCTCAGGGAGCAGAGCATCAGCTGCAGGACCCCCAGTTGCTGCTGGTTCAATAGGTTTTACTGAGAAGAGCCTTTAGTATAAACACACCCCAGTCACAGGCCTGGGCAGCCTATTTAAATTGTCCCCTTGTTCATAACCCAGCAGGGTTAAGGAGTAAGCAGAATTACAGAATGGCGTGGGTTGTAAGGGACCTTAAAGGGCCTTGGACTCCCCACCTCAAGCCCCAGTTCTTTCACCACATGCTATGAAAGCATTTGCAGCTCCAACCTTTTGGTACAAACCTACCCATCCTCTTCTGTCCCTTAAAGTACAAATCAATGTTTCCTGCCCTACACACAGCATAAAGACACACTTTGTAAGGGAAACAACTACAGAACAGAACCTAATGCCGCAAATCACAAGTGCAAAAAGCTGCTGGTGGATTTCTAGGAATGAGGGCCTGGGGGAGACGGGGAGAGAGTTTGGCTAGAGGCAAAAGCAGCCTGTAGAACAACCAGCAGCAGGCTGGCTGTGTGTAACCATTTATTCATTCAATTTATAAGAGCCACAGTCCAGGGCAGAGTTGAACTCCTCTCTGCACAGAGGTGCAATCGTGCAGCAGCCTTCACAGCAAAGGCTCTGCTGAAAAATTCCCAGCCCTGCCCCTCTGCCGAGCCTGCTGCTCCACTCCTCATTCCTGCATGGAGCCACTGATGTTTTGGAGGGGGCGGGAGCCCGTCCCTTTCTGGCAACGCAGGCACCTCATGTAAATTCATTGAATAAATGCAGTCATTTCTCTCAGCTGATCCATCCCCACGTGCGCGTGCTGAAGCTGTGCCAGACCCTCAATGCAGCCAACTCTCCCACAGTTCATCACTCCTGAAGGTGAAACTGTTTGTCACCCTTATCAGCATTTCCCCCTTTCCTTCTCCTCCCCAAATGCCTTTTCTGAATTTCCTGGCCCTCCTTTCTCACTGGAGCCTGACTCCACATGAGTCAAAATCGAACCCAGGCAGAGCCTTGAAAGAGACCTTGGAGAGTAAAGGACATTATAAAGTTATTTTAAGCTGAGGAAAACTGCATTTCCCCTTAGAGGTTGGCTTCAGTCTCTAGAGCCCTTGAATTTTTAGACTTAACTCTGTCTCCTTGATAAGGCTCCATAGTAGCTGAGACCCACAAAGAAGTTTCCAAAGCAAGAGCAGACATAAATAACTAGAAACAAAACTGGAGCATCATCACTAGATGCTCACATGAGCTCTGGCTTCTGCAGTCAGTCCATGTGAGCCTTTAGTCATCTGAAACAGCACAACCCTCAGCTCTTCATGGACGAGGAAAGCTGTGCTGGATCAGCTGGAGCCAATTCCTTCTCCCTTCTATATCTGAGTAACAACCAACTCCTAGTTCCAGCCAGACTTGAAGAAATTACTCCAATTAAACGAGGGTCTGATGAGCAGAGCTGCAGTGTGGAGCCCCCCCCACCTGCTACTGACCTCAAGCTCCACGCAGGTCAGCAACACCCGATCACATCCCACAGGGCTGGGCAGAACATGAAAAATCTCCTTCCTTCAAGGGATGCTTGTCACCTCTGGGTGCTGCTCTGAACAGAACCCCCCCCACTAACCATGCACATCCAGGGCTTTCAGTGGCTGTTTTGCCTTGCAAAGTGTAGCTGCTAGAAGCTGAAAACACACAGTCAAAACAGACTTCAGAATTCACAGACTCAAAGCTTTTATCCAGCTGTGGAAGCTCTATGGGCTTAGGTTTACATCATCTTCACTTTCATTAACTTCAGCTGCTGTAGAAGCCTTCTTAAACAGGAAAATGAGGGTTTGGTTCTCCTATATTAAGAATCTTGGAGAGTAAAGCAAGGGAGGTACTCAGAGCATGCAGTGAGAGATCTGCGAGAAAAGACAGAAATAATCCATTATTTTAAAGAACACACAAGCAGCCAGCCAGCCAGCCAAGGAACCTTTCAATTTTTTAATTAGAAATGTTTTTCTGGCTTTTTTGAATTTGGGGAGGGAGTGATAGAGATTTTTATCAGACTCTTTTCCAGATTCAGTTATATAGCTCTAGCTCTGTATGCACTTCAAAAGAAATTAAACATTACTTACTTTCCAGAAGTGACTGGTGATTGACGATGCCTTAAATTGAGACTTTGAGACTCTTCATATGGCTTTTAATTGCATTTAAAAGAGCGTGCAATCATTTATCAAATCTGTTACCTTTCAAAGCATCGTCAACTTCATTTCTTCAAAGAGGCACTACAGTTCCCAACCACCAAAAAATTCCTGCCCATACCCTGCCACCTTTTCAATGTACATTTTCACACCCTGGGCAGCAATGACAGAAGTAATCTCATGGGGACATCCATAATACTTTTAAAAACAGGGTGCATCAGATTTGTTCCATAAAAAAAGGATCTCTACATGTCGAACCTACGCAAAATTCAAACCTGAGAACAGCCAAAAGTTTGGCATTACAGCTCAGATCCATTTGGTTCCCTCCCTGACTCCCTCTGCTCAGACAGGCAGTTTTTTGCATCTGCTCAGCACATGCAAACTTGCCATGCTGCCAGAGCCAGGAGCCACATGCCCCTGCCAGTGGCAAGCAGCCCATCAGTGGCATCTCACTCCTGGGAAAGGCACAGCTTGAGACCCAGCTGAGCTCCAAGCTATGGGGGAACAGATAGCCAACAGCAAAAGCAGAGAAGCTCCTTGCCTTTTCTCCTTGAGTGTTGTACAAGCTAAGCTGTCTGTCACTGGATCTTTTGGAATCAAGACTACATCATCATTTGAAAACCCAGATCCTGAATCCAGCTAAAGGTCTCCTGGTAAATCAGAAATGCTCCTTTAACATAGCATGGTGGCACAGTAAGTACCTGCACACATGCTCCTCTAACAAGACACACTATGACACACTAGAAGCCAAGCCACAGTCACTTCATAGCCTGAGAGTCCAAGAGAAGCTGCTGCAGTGATTGGGTTTAACCTGCACTACAACACATAGCACTGCATGTCTGGGTTGGATGTATTGAAGCAAATCTGTGTTTTGATCTCATTAGCCTGAGGTAAGGGAATGCTGAAAAGCTTTCAGCAGAGAAATTTTCCAGCTTTCTGCAGTATTTTGTGAGACTGTAACATTTCGTAACATTTCGTGAGAGCTCTGTCTTTCCCATGCAAGCTATTCAAAACAATATTGTGGTTTTCTGTAAACTAGTCTTTCTATCTTGCACCTGCAGATGTTCGTTGAATTGTTACAATATTGACTAGAGAAATATTCTGAAATGGCAGTTGTAGAATTTGACCAATCACCCTAGGAGGTGGGTGACTAGAGGTCCAATGATCTTACACCATGCCAGAACACTAAAGTATAAAAGGAGTGATATACAATTAAATAAAAAAGCTTCTTCTCCCTACTGCCTGGACCAAGTCAGTGTTTGTTCTCTCTCCCTCCTCGCCATAACAGCGACAGAGATCAGCATTACCTTTTCCACAAGCAAAGCTAATACCTGCTTAGCTCTCTGCAGTCCTCACCCTCTGATGTGGACAGCCTCAAGTTTGCCTCCCTCTGCACGTGGCTCCATCTGCGTGCTTGGGGCACAGATGTGACACACCTGCTTTAGCATCTGTAACTACACCGTAAGTTCTTAGGGAGATTGAGGAGGCAGTAATTCAAGACAGCCAATAATACTTGACCAGTGAGTCCAGGCTGCCAGGCTGCCACTGTGTAATCCTGTGCTGCAGCTCTAAAGACACTAAAGGGAGGCAGCACGTCTGCAAGGAGGAGTTGAGCCACATGCAAAGCTTTGCAAACCACTTCTGCTTAGAGCTGCTTTTAATGAGCCACAGCCACCTCTGCCTGGCCTCAGGCTACAGGGATGAAGAGGCCTGAGCTTGCAGCAGTTCTGGAAGTAAAAGGTGTCAAAGTTTTGCCCATTGTTTTCTGTGCTTCCCTATTTCATGGATTACTAAGAACAAACCACCACCTCCAGGTTTCCCTCAGCTTTAGAGAGCTTGTTATTAAACACTGCAGAAACATATAAACCATTTCTGAACTCTCTAAAGACATATTCCCTGAAGGGGGAAAAATTTCCCTAGACCGCCCCATTCAGCTCCTTTATGCATTGTAACTGCTACTTGTTTCTTTTCAGGAGTAATGCCCTGAAGGAATGACTGGAACCTGGACTGAAAGCAGCAGGTATCAGACACAGACACACAAAAAGGACTGTTTCTCAAGCATTTGCAGTCTTAACGGGTAAATTAAAAAAACCTGACTGCACATCAAAAGCATGGTAAAGGGACAAAGGTGTCAGAACAAATAAGTGGACAGGCAGCACTATTACCAGCATGTCCTGAAATGCTTCCAGCAGCTTTTTCTCCTTCCCTGCCCAGCTGCCAACTTGCTGAACTTGACCCTTGGCTGTAACTTCTTTGTAGACCTATCTTACTGATGCAGAAATGTTAAGAGTAAGTGGAGCTGCACCACAGCTGCAGTCATCATCAGATATTCTTCTCAGCAGCCACAGGATGATTTGTCCCTTCTGCATCAACATTCATTTTGGGTGCTCAGCTCCACAAACAGTCCAAACAGTAGTCATTCATTCACCATTTGATCCATAAATAGACTTGGGTTGGCAAGAAACAGGTCACCAGGAAAGTATAATTCAGCAGACAGAATTAGCAGCTATCACTACCCCCAGCAAACCAAAGTCACCCCTGGCAACTTCAAATCAATGAGTGCACAAGGATAACCAGCCCAGTTCCTGATGCCGACTTCTTCACAAATACACTTCCATTCATTTTCCCATCTCCATTGTTGAGACCCAACTCAAAGTCACTGTCCAGATCTCAAGTACAGGCAGAATAGGTATTTTCTACCACAACTCAGAAGGTCCAACTTTGTTTCTGCTTCCAGGTCAGGTTATTTCTCCCACCCCCCACAACATCTATGGTAGATCAACTGAATATTGATAGAGCTGCGGTCTCAGTTCTGAAGTGCTGATAGAGGGATTAGCTTTGAGTTTACTTGTGTAACTTTAAATGCTAGAGGCGACTTAGAAAAAAAGCCAAAAACCTATTTTTGCAATGTTGCTCTAAATAAGCTAATTTGCTATCAGAGTTCAGGTAACATTTGCCATCACTATCGCTATTGCTTCCTATCAGTTGCACAGTGTGATAAAGAGCTGCTGTTGTAGTTAAAAAGCATGGGTATTTTTTGCACTTGTGTGTACACACAAAAATGCAGAGTGTGTATGCTCTTGTCCATAGTCACTGGCCAAATGGAGCTGCTGTTTGGTACTACCAGAGAAATCCCCAATACAAGAGGACAAAACTTCAGACCTGGAGCAATTCAGGGTGCCATCCAACAGTACTGAAGCAGCTCAGTACTTCTGGTGAACTTCTGACATTTGACACAGACAACATCTGGAACTGCCGGCTCCCAGGAGCTCCTAAGAAAAAAAAAAAAGCTCCCAGCTGGCTCTTAAAGAAGCTTTTTGGTCATAAATGCATTTTAATTGAAGCTTAATTAGAAGAAGCAATCTTGATTAAATTTACTCGAGGAAAAGGTTTCTCAGGTACAGGTTAGAAATAGAGACTAGTACCAAGAACAGATGGGGCTATCCAGGTATCCTGACCATTTCACTCTGTATAAATAAGGAGTGGGAAAGTGTCTGTATTACCAAGAAAAAGCTGTGAGGAAGAAAAATATTCATTTTTAACTGCCAGTAAAATAACCTGCAGCAGTTGCTGTATATGTGGTTGCACAAAGGCAGGATAATTCCTGAGATCTTACTAGGATTTAGCAAGCAAGAGACGACCATTTGATTCCCTGCTCACCAAACACTCAAGGAGCCAGAAAACTAAAAACTGCTTCTGTGAAGCACATTGTTATTTGAGGCTGCATCTTGCATGGCTGTGCTGGCCAGAGTCCCCACTGAGAGGGCAAGGTTGGAGAACTGGCTCCTTGATCTGGCCCAGTCTTCCAACACTGCAGCAACTGGCATGAAAACCCTCCTCCCAGGCTGCTATGGAGAAAGCAGAGATTTATGCTTGTCATGTCCACAAAGAAAGCATGCTGGCTCTGTGCTTAGATGTAGAACATCAACAGCTATATTAAGAATATATATATTAAGAATATATATATATATATTAAGAAGTATGAAGAATTTCTCAAACAGCTTTTATTGTTCAGGCACTAATCTCAACCCAGAATTTTACTAGGTATTACCTGCTATTTTCTTTTCCATTCTCACAACACCCGCAGGTGATAACTATCAGATTAATATTAAAGGTTTGGTTTGGAAGCATCTGATTTTTACTTGAGAGTAATTCCAGCATCTTTTTTCTATGCACTAGGAAGATGCTAGTGTTTTCGTGTGCCTGCTGTGTCAACAAAGACATTTGGGAACAATTGTAAGTGCCCTCTACAGCAGGCACCATCTCAAAGTCCAGAAGATTTCATAAACACTAACTAAGCCTTAAGGCATCCACAGTGAAAAATATGACCTCCCTTTCACAGATGGACACACTGAGGTTGTGACTTGCCAGTGGACAATGTTATTTCTATTTCTGCTTCTGGCTCCAGCTTACAGAGCATCCTGGCACAGGTCCCTGCACCAAGCACCTCCCTGGCGCGGGCAGCACCTCTCCACGTGCTTCCAAAAGCTTGCACCAAGCCTGCTCCTCATTTAACAAAGACACAGGACCCGGCACATCAAGAAAGGAGCACAGCTTTGGCAGCTCCTGCAACGACTTTTCTGAGAGGCTGGCAACCTTCAGGGCTTCTCCTGGAATCCTGGAGTCCACAGCTCTAACTGTGCTTCAAAAAGGAAAGTTTAAATTGCAGCCCATAGGAAAAGCATGTGTATCTATACAGAAATGCAGCAGAATGAGCCCTCTTGAATTAGTTTTTAAGCTTTTTTTAAAACACTCCTCCTCACTTTCCCCATGTTAACTAGCCCAGCAACACTGCCAGCACCAAGTTAGAGCTCTGAGACACATTTATCAACAACCATTCCTCCAATAACTAAGTGAAAGGCTGTTTGGAACCCTGCTGTTACCACAGAGAGGCACTCACCCCATCTCAAAGCTTATTTTATGCTCATGAGCTTATACCCAGATTTCCTTCTCTGCTACAAGCAAGCTGTTTAAAGGGTTTCTAACTTAAAATGGAAAATGGCTTTTTTAAAGCTTAGAAGTCACAACAGAATGCTCCACACACTCAGCATGTCAAGCCAACACACACAGAGCAAGACAACCATAATGCAGTATCTTCTTAGGCAGCTTCATAACACCTTCCTGCCTCAGGAGAGCCTTCCTTCACTCCCCTGTTTTCCCCTCCTGCCTGTCATTTTTTTTTTATAAGCCCCTCAAGAATTATCTCAGCATTGCTGCTTCATTCTAGTGTGCCAGGGTGCTGCTGGAGGTGCTCAAAGGTTTTAGCATCGCCAGAGGTGTGCACAACTAACCCATAGCTTGCAGCCTTCCTTTTCCCAGGCAGACAGATGTTGAGTTCAGCTGAAGCTATTAGGGAAGACAAACCAGGTTTCCATGGTTATGGGAGCCTGAGCTACTCATCTGAGGGAAAAATGCAATGCACGAACCACTGTTAGGAAGCAGCAGAAACAAGGCCAGACTTCTGGGCAGCTCTGTAGAACAGCTCCTTGATGTTTTACATGTGGGCACCAGCACAAAAAACCAACCAAACAACAACTTCCTTGACAGCCTGGAGATCTGCAGGCTGAGACAGCAACAAGTGTCTTGTACATGTTCCACTGCACTTGTGCTGTGACAGTATCTGCAGTACAGACGGGCAGGGCTGTGCTTCCAGCCCTTGCTCGCCTGGGAGAGCCTTACAACCCCCTAAAGGGGGTCCATGCTGCAGGATGAGGCATTTCTTTATTACCAGAGAGAGTAAACTGTCAATAGATCTGAGCTGCTGGTCTCGCAGGCGAGATGAAGCAGGTGCAGGCTGCTCTCCGGGGCACGAATAAAAAGCTTGCGCATGAAAACCCTGTGAAGGTGAAATCTGCAGGTGTGAATTTGCAAATCTGTCCCATTAAATTAGAAGGTTTTGGCTCAGCGTGCTGCAAAAAATACACACAGAAAGCCACAGACCTCTCCCTCCCCTTCTCTGAGCAAAGCATAACACACTTTCCTTCATGCTGTCCCAAAAGTAAAATGGTTTACGATCAAAAGCCTGTGCTGCTTCAAACTGAAACACTGATGAGGCTGAGGATGCTGATACAATGTGGAAGTGACAACTGCAGAGCCCCAGCAAATTTCTGAAGCAGTGACTCTCCAGGGCAGGGAACATGACATTCTCAATCCCATTTATGGTGCTAGAATAGCATCACAGCTATGTTAATTCCCAGGCAAGGAAATTATTCTTTCAGAGCAGAATAAAATAGATTTCAGGGTTATTTTGGGAGTTCAGACCAGGGAAATCAGTTGATCACCTTTCCCCATCCCCCTGATATTTCTCTCTGCAGCTGCATGGTGACTGCCTATCCTGGCATCAGAGCAGCCCAGGCTTAGCAACACCTATGCCTGGTAATCAAACTCCACCAACACCTTGGAAACGCGTGAATCCTGTGCTGCCACAGCCTGTCTGAGCAGCAGCCACCCAAGACTGAAGCTCATGACCTCCTGCCAGGGCAGGAACCATGTGCTCCCCCAGCAATGGGCACTGCTCACACACACTCCCAGCTTGTTTCATTCCCCCAAGCCATCACTCCATTGCATGGCACAGGGGTACCAGAGCTAATGAATGCTGGAATAGAGACACTTATCCAATATGGAATTGGATCGAGATAAGCCAATTACTTTTCCAGTGTTTGACCCTGATCTGCAATTAACAAATCAATTAAAATATTATTTTCCCTTCTTCTGAAGAGAACCAAGCTGTCACCATCAATAATGCTGTATCTAGTCTCTAGGACTTTCCAGAAGAGCAAAAAAGGCTTGAGGAGAAGAAACTCAGAAACATCCAAGAAGGAGGGCATTTTTTTTTCCTATTTCAGGGCAGATTTGGCTCGTATTGACCACTCAAGGATGACTTCACTTTCTAAAGAGTCACCTGTGGGACACTAATTTGTTCGACAAATGAGACTCTGTGGGGTGCAAAAGCATAAACACACATACGATGCCAAGGCAGTGTTTAGATCCACATTAAAACTTCTCCAAAGTGCCTAGCTGGAAAATAGGCTTTCACAGTTCCACATTCTGTAGGACAAACAATGACTTTGTAATTTCTTTGAGCACACCATACTGCATATTGCAGCAGACCTAAGCAGTCAGTCTCATCATACCCACACAAAAGAATTGCTGGAGCTCAGCACCTGCCCATCAGGATGTCTTAGGCAAACTGCTTGCTGAGGCAGACATTTGAGACTCTACTTAAAATATATTTGCCTTAGCAAGGGTTATTCCTAAAGAATTAGTGCCACTCTGCTCAGGACTGTACATTATTCATTTAGCCCCTCTGAGGCACTCGAGAAGGATCCCAGATGTACAAGTCTTATGGGCAATTCACACTCAGGGCAGGGATCTGATGCTGTTCTCTCTGCTGGCCAAAGGCATCTGAGAGTGGCTCGTGACCTGCTCAAGCTGCACATCATCAAATGCATGGGGGTTTTTAATTTGTCCAGTCTGCCATCAACTTCAATGACTTGTGTGTCATTAAGTCTCATTCTGCTTGACCTTCTCACCCTAAATCCCTGCAATAAAATTGCAGTAATTCGTGCTCCTTGCAACCAAACTTGACTTCTCTTCCCTGCATTCAAACCAAGTGCATTTTAACAGTAGCTCACTGGGAATGCCTCAGGACACTCAGGTGCATCTGCTGTGGCTCATTTTCCTCTCTTAGGCAGAGACAGAGAAGGAAAGCCACAGACACACAAAGCACTGCTGCTCTGAGAGGGGCTGCAGGCTCCCGGCAAAAGGAAGATCCCTTCTCCTACTGATTACAGCCCTCAGCCCAGCTTGGCTTTGGTCTCTGACTTGCAGAGTCAAACATCCATCCCAAGAGCTCTGGCTGTCCCCACACTTTGATAAAGCCAGAACTGGGAAGAAACTGTCCTGCACTGGACAGATAAGGATACCAAATGCCTGTGTCCGCATCCCACTGGGCACCCCTGTTACTGTCTGGCAAGCAGGATGGCCTACAGATGAGTGAAGGTTTGGGTTGTCACAGCTGTTTCTTGAAATGACTACACAGAGATTGAAAGGAAAGGAACTCTAGATCTATTATCAATATAATCCTTCCATGTAATATGCTAATAAATATAGTTCCAAATAAATCAATAAACCCAAGTAACCAACAGAGGAAGGAAAGGAATTTCTTGATGACAGAAACATCCATTAATGTCTTGTTGGTTGCGCTTCAGAAAGGGCCTGGCAAATCTATAAATAGCTATACATAGTGTTTCCTATTCAAAAACAAGAACAAGAATGAAGTGCAATGGCAAACTAATCTGTAAGGCTGGTGCCCAGTGACTTGGAGTGCTGGCACACTTTTCTGTCATTCACACAGGGCCAAATATTAAGTCAGTCTCTACATGGTTAAACAGCTTTCCAAAAGTAGTGCTGGCATGGGGTAAGGCAGCAGCAGAAGTAGGACTCTGCTGTCCCACAGCATATATCACAGAGCTGACACTTTTGATAGCTTTTCTCTCACGGCTCTGTGCAGCAGCCAGGTTTTGTCCCACCAGGACTGCAGATCTGAGAGGAGGCAAACCCTCCCACAGCCTGGCCCTACATGCAGCTCTCACACAGCCAAAAGCAAGACAACTCCAGAACCAGGCCAGCATCCCACCCTCCACCTGCACACCCCAACCTCTGCTGTAGGTGCTCCCAACCAGGTACTCCCACAAGCAGTGGGGGGCTGCCTCAAGTGCAATACACCTCCAGGGCAGCTCAGTACAGACCACTGTTCCGTGAGACCCTGGGCTAGGAAAAGCCCAGAAAATAAGTGAGATCACACCAGCTGTATGATTGGTTCTGCAGCAGCAGGAGCTCCCAGGAGCTCTGCACTGACTCAGGTAGCTCAGTTTGTAGCCCAGAGGAAGGAGGGGCTTTTCAGCTGTCCCCATGGAGCAAGGACCACTACCCACACTCGGACTGGATCACAACCCTTTGGATTTAAGTTACCATCATGAAGAAAGTATCCAGGGTTTAAACTAATACTCCATGGTCCTGCCAACCTACAGTTCATGCAAGAATGTACTACAGTAACATTCTCACGTCTACCCTAAGCTTCTGGTTGGTTTCTAGGTGGAATTTAACAAAACCAGGTTTTTTTGGACTTACATAAGAAGCAGCCTGTCACCCAAGTAAAACCCGAGACGATAACTAGCCAGTAGCACAGATTTACACAAATTTAAGAAATAATTTCGCATGGCATACATTGCTTTTTGAATAAAGCACACACTATAAAATAGTTCTTATCTCGAGCCTCTTCCTTCAAGTTTGGAGAAGTGCCTTACTATTTGTTTGTTGCTTTTCAATACTATCCGAGCAGAGATTAGACAGCAGCTGATGTTGTGAACACTGTGCATAGATCTTTGAGAAATATCTATCTTCCATACAGAGCAATCAACCATGAGACACTGAACCACTAAGAGTAAATAGTTTCAATTTAGAGTAAAAGCAAAAACTAAATCTGCCCAGATATATCTGTTATTTTCTAAATTAAGTGTAGGCTTTTCAATAAATTACACGTCATAAAAACTGGGAGACCAGGAAAGCTGTATTATCTTTTCACAAAGCGTATCCTTATGTGTAGGCTACAGAAATAAATACTATGATTTGATATCTCCTTTTCCATAACAGACAGCAGTACCACCTACACATAAATACTTCTGCATACTTCCATTTCTACGAATTTCTTGGGATCCGAGGTCCTACCTACTAAAAGGCACATCCTAATGAATGTGTACTCACCTCTCAATCTCTGAGCAGTTCACACCCATCTCTGGGAAGAACACACATTTAAATCTCCATTATGTAACCATTCCCCTGTACTCCCTGATTTTTCAGCAGGTAACTTGTTTTTGAAACTGCAAATCAAAAGCTGACTTTGAAGGATGGGCTATGCCTCCGAAAGTACAACCTCCATGCTTGCCACCCCGAGCAAAAGCATTGCTCTGTCCTCAGAGCAGCCCTCCTCTGAGTCAGTGTTACTCCTTCAGGGAGCCTGATGCTTAGAGGCAGTCAAAACCTTTGCTGGTACTGAACTCAAATTTATAAGGACCACAGTACTCCTATGGGAATGCTCAGGATGCTGGCAGGTGGAGGAAGAAAGTGAACACCCTAGAGATCTCACTTTCTCTTAACTCCACAAAAATCTTCATTTGAGACTAAAAACTGCATCCTTTAATCTCTCTATATACACTGAGATATTTACACATGGGTCAATAGCAGAAAACATCACATTTCCTCAAAGCCCCTAAACCTGGGAATCATAGGTGCTAAAAGCAAGCATAATTACTGTGCTGACTTACTGCTGCTCCATTTCTTTATGCCAAAGGAGGGCAAAAATATCCCCACTCAGAGATCATTTGCTTATGAACCAGGTCCACAGATGCTTCCTCAACAAGCCTCCAGATTTTCTTTATTACCACTATTGAGAACTGTCTTTTGGATTTCTACCCCTACCCCATCCCTCCGATTATTCAGGAACAACTCTGCATTTTCCAACAATGACACAGTCTCATCAGGGTGACTGCAGTGAAGTATCACACCGGGCCAAATAAAAATGTTCTGTCATCTTCAACTAACCCAAAAATAGATGAAGAATATTTTTAATAAGTTCAGCTGCCTTTCCCTACTAACACACTGCTTCAAACTTGTGGTTCCCACCCCCATTCTCGTATTAAGGGAAAGCCCCTGGAGAACAACATCTTTCACACTGCAATAAGGAGTCTCCCTGTCGTTCATTAGAGATATGAATTTTCTGATGTTCTAGCTCAGAGTATCATGGAAAAGGTGTTTTATTCCTAACTGTGCTAGAATGAGAGTTTTCCTAGCACTTTCAAGGGTGACCTTGAGCAAGTTGCTTTACTCTGTGCCTCATTTTCCTTTCTAACACTGCTAAAGCTCTTGGCTTACTTTTTGTAGCACTGATACCCACGAATGCAAAGAGCTATGCCATAATTTAGTGTTGTATGTCACAAAGGCTGGCATTTCACCAGGCAGACTGATCTGAGGGGAGGAAACAATGGAGTCCAGCTGCCAGACTCAGTTCCAGAAGTCATGTGGCATTAGGAAAAATATTCAAATCTATGAGAATGAAGCTTTTGGGCTCTTTCGGCAAAACACAAAACGTCACACAAACATGTCATCTGAACATCCTTGACTTGCTGATCTAGGTTTGAATAGAAGTACCAAAAGAAAGCAATTCAATATTGATGAAGTGACTTCATATCCCACAAATTCCCCATTCTGTCTGGTTTTTTAGTCTGGACAACTGCTAGTATTGAAACATTTGAACTTTTTAGGAAATAGGTATTTCAAAAGCTATTCAAGTCTCTACCAGAGCTGAAAGGCTTGGCCTTTGCCAGTATTTCTAATAGACTCCCAGGACAGTTGTTGGGTGCACAAGGTGAGCTGCACTACCACCAAAAGGAGCCGGCATTGCTTGTTCCTGACTGTTGTAAAAACAGAACAAAATGGACCATTTTCAGAAAAGGATTTTGGGTTCTTTGGGTTCTACCATGTATTGGTGAAATAGCAACATTATTCAGACAATATCAGGTATGGAGCATTACAGTGCCTTTGCTTAAGCACCAGCAGCATAAGATGTGTAAGAGCCTGAGATGCTGACTTGAGATGTGCCAGCTCTATTGCTGGCACAGGTGGGTGTGCCACGACAGGTGCGACTGCGAAAGTCAAAGGCAACGTGACAAGGTAAATACAGGAAAAGTACCCACTGATACAGGTGCTTATTGATTTGGGGCCCTCATTCCTCAGTGGCACATGTACTCTTTTATGTAACTAATTAGTGGTGTGCCCTCATCAGGGTTTGGCAATATGGACTCAGTGATCTCTCTGAACAGTCCCAAATACATCCACCACCCACAGAAACAGCCAACTAGTACCTGAGAGACCTCAAACATTAAAGCAGAACAACTCTCCTTCCCTTTCCCTTCTGGAAAGGTGATTAAAAACAGCCACCTGTTAGAAGCACACACATCCACACACAGCCCTGGGTATTTACCTCCAGCAAACAGCCATAAGAAAAAGGAAGGAAATAGTTACCCAAAGAATAATGTTCTTTCACATCATTTCTCCAAGTTGCCTTTTCTATTACTGCAAATATTTGTCTTTGAAGATCTTTTTCTGCATGAAAAATTAGATTTACTGTGCACAAAACCTTTACAGGTTATTAAGCCACACCAACTACATTATTTTAAACTTAAAATACAGTCACTATAATTTTATAAAACATGTGTGGATTTTAAAATTAAGAGTGATTATATACACAATTTGTAACATTTTCATAGCTCTATAAAAATTCTCAGATATTTAAAGGTATTAAATGTAAGAGAATTCTCTCTTATCCTGAAGGATTTCAGTCCCACCAGGAAGTGCCTATCAATCGGCCCTTTTTAGTAGGGAAAATATCAGCAGTATCTTTTACACAGAAGTCTAGTGTACCCTGAAAAATGGTGCAAACAAATGAACAAGTCCTTCAGTCCTGGTTAATGGAACCCTTACAAATGCAGGACAAAACGTGAAGAGGGCAGTGATGCACGCGGGCGTTTGATCACACGCACTCGTAACTTCATTTCCATTCAAGGGATTTTCATCCGCCGGGCTCGCTGCAAACCAACTATAAAGCAATTACGGGATTGCAATCTTCTGCCATCCCAATGATTGCAAGATTGTACAGCAGGTATTGGAGCTGACAGCACAGGAGGAGAAAAAGATGTTATGAAATGCCAGGTGATTAGCAATTGTAACAGAAATGGGACAATTACATAGACTGCTATTTCCGTCCCTTCGTCTGTGTTTCTGTAAGGGTGTCCTTCTGTGAGAGCACAGATCAGTCTAGAGAACAGCAAACTTACAGGAGCACTTCTCAGACCCCATGTTTTCCTAGTGCCTCTGCATCACCATCTTTACTAGGCACAAGATTAGGGCTGAGGCACAGCAGGGACATTACCACCCATACAGGACCCACATGACTGCCTAAACACACAGGCCTGACAGCAGCTAAGAAAAAACCACCCAGAATACAAGATATGACAATAGTGATCACCTGGAAAGAAAAAACGAAACAGAACAGAGGTTTTCTTGTGTCCTTGTCTAGCCTGCCAAACAGGTCAGATGCACTTTCATCCTTCCACCATCTTCAAACCACCATTTAGGCTGCTGCAGCACTAATGCAATGCCTCCAGACCCAACACTATGATCTTACCCACTGTTACTAAACACTGCTGCTCTCTTTGTTGCTGAAGTGGCAAGAAGCTATTAGGAGTCACCATCTGAAAAATAGCTAGTAAACTTCAACTTTGCTAATCATGATGGCAGCTGGCATGGGATGCATCTCTCCAGTTTAATCTCATCTGAGATGTTTCAGAAAACAGTTACGAGCTATGAACTTCAGAGGAAGGTACAGAGGGAAGCTAGTATCACCCCACTAGGCTGGGGGTGAACGTGTGCTTTAGTAGTATAATGGCTCAAAACCTTTTGGATTAGCAGGAGAAACCAAAACATCACTGCCTTGGTTTCAGGGCTGCATTACCCACCAATCTTCATTCCACTGAGTAGCACAGAAGATTTAAAAGCAATTTCAACACCTGAAAATTCAGAGATAGAATTTAACCCAGCAGTCCTGCTGCTCTGTACTGTCCTCTTCCTTACCACCAAGACAATTTTCCCAAAGCTCCCTGAGCTCTCTGGCCAACAACACATCAACAGCTGGATCCAACCACTCCCAAATTGTAAATGCTACCCCAGCAAGGTGCCAGATCAGCACTGATCTGACACTCAAGCCACACTGGGTTCCTAATACTACTCCTACACGAGGTAATGAAGACCTCAAACCCAGAGCACACATCAACACATACTGTCCTGACAGTCTCCCACTTATGACCAGAGCCACACAGAGTCCTCCTGCACAGTAACTCCACTAACCACAGGGTTCTGTAGCCACTCTTTCTTTAGGGAGTACAGACATAAGGGGCTGAACCCAGGTGATTTACAAGCTGGTGTATTGAACTTGGCACAGCTGTGTGGAACTCTGGCTCTCCATCCCCACACTTTTTTGCCAGCATGGGTTGAGCTGGGAGCCAAGGGGTTTCTTTTCCAGAGGAGCAGGAGCTGATTTATTGCCTCATGTAGCTGTAATTAGCCCCTCCAGGAACAGAACTGACAGTCCAATGTGTCTTCCAGCAAAAAAGAAGGATCCAATATCAGACCCATCCAGGTTTGTCTTATATCAAGGAAGTTCACCGAGTTCACTGTCCATGCTGTGATATTTCTGGATTACTTCATCATTATCTGGGGTCATAATTAGAGACAAGCTGATTGTATTTTCCCCTCAAGGAGGTACATGAGCTTTTCAATTTGTTACACTCAGGGCATGCAGCAGTCATTGGCTGATAGCCACCTCAGTCACTATTTCTGGGACCATGCAGCACCACTATAAATATATGGAGTTCATAGCCATCAGTGCCAGCTGGGGCTATTCTGGGACATGGGGTGAAAGCCACATAGTTCATAAACCAAGACAGCACAATGTGGTTTGAATGGTGCTTTTTTGGTAAAGCTACAAAGAGAATCTATCCAGATGAGGTCACATCTTCATGGAACTAAACAGTTTCACATGGCCTTTGCATGACATTTGAGCCAATAACCATTGGTAAAGAAGGGGCATAACATTTGCAGCTGGTATCTTCTGCACAGAAATGTGATGCAGTCAATTGTAACACTTGCAATTTAGTCATCAGTTCTGTTGAACTGTCCTGGGAAATCCTAGGGAGAAATTAAGTTTTACAGTTTTCAATAACTCATGACTGTTTGTTAACAGTTTCAATAACATAACAGTAATTAATAGTATTTTTCCCCAAAGGAAATAACTTCAAAACAACTTCAAACTAACCTGTTATTTAGAACTGAAGTACAGTATTTTTGAAGAGAAGAATACACAGGCTTTCCTGACAATGTCTCTCTCCTTTCTGGCAAATAGCACTGGGTCTCTTTTACAAAGGAAGTTAAAATGGAAACCTGTAAACAACCATTTTTCCCAACAACTTAAGCTCCATACTTCAACAGATAAGAGATGTACTATTTCCCTAATCAATCTTACACAAGAGCTAAAAACAGTGATAAAGCTTTATGGTCCATATGTACCTCCACCTGGAAAGGCCTTAAAAGCATCCCATGAAATCCACAACCCCTCAGAAATCTGCAAGAGCTGGCTATTGTGATACCTCCTTACAAAAACAGCACACAGTAAAATTGTTTAGCTTACAAACATGAGTTTTTACTCTCATTTGTGCTGTTTATACTACCACAGGTGTTGACAAACTCTTGTGAATCCAAGGCAAGATCCATCAAAGTGCAGAGTCCAGGAAGCCCTTGACTGGCCGGAATGGTAAGGAAAATATTGGGTCCAATCCAGCTCAGCACAGAAATTTCAGGAAAATTGGATTTTCTGCAAAATAGAGCTGATCTTTAGGCACCTCCATTGCAAACAGGAGGGAGAAGACGTAGATGCTTAACTTCAGCATCCTGACAGACGGACAACAGCCCAAAGTGTCCCACCTTAAGCTTTGCTAGAACACTGACTCCCCCTAAGGCTGACGTCCCAAACACTAGGGAGAGGGACTGTCCACAGGCAGGGAAATTGCAGCAGACAAAGCCCTCACACACGTGAGGAGGCAGGATGGAGAGCCAAGCACCAGGCACACCTGCTGGGTGCCATGGGCAGGCTCCAAGCCAAAGCCCAACTTACAGAACTGATGTGAAGGCGGCAGGGAGGGACTGAAGTGGGAGATACCCACCTAACATGGTCCTAATTTTCTCCAAGCCAATTGCCCACCACAGCTACTTTCAAGATCAGCTGGAGCCGCAGTCAGGACATGCTCTGTTTGGTTTGGATTACCAAATCATCATGCAGCTTCTAGGTAATAAAGCTGACTTCAGGAACACAAGAGTGGCAAGGCAGCTGTGCACCAGCTTCACCTTTGAGATTACTGAGTATAAGCTCACACTCCACATGAGCATAAATGCATTTCAGTGGTGGTGATGCCAGCTTCAACAGTGCTGAGATTCAGGGAGACTCTTCTGGATTCACTGTTCCCAAAAACCTCTAAACAAAAAAGGAACTGCCTGTGTTTTCAGATATACAGCAGTATGTCTGTAATGGGCCATCCATCCAAAAATTCCCACTGTTTGGCTGACTTGCACAGCACAGAGCATTGCTTGCATTAGAATGTCCCCCTGCACACAAAGCTCAGCATCAGCCTCAATGCCCTGTTCCCAATTTCACAGACAGCAGAGCATGAGGCTAAATTCTGCACTCAGATCTGCTGTCATCAACCTTAGGGCGGTGCCACAGAAGGGACAATTTAAGCAAAACCAGTATTTTCTTATTACAAATAATTAAGATTTTAAACACACACTGTTCTTTGTCTCTCTATACTGCCCACGGCTGTATGCTTTAATATGTCAGGCTTGTCCTCACTATTTCTGGGAACCTTCTAATCAAAGGAGGTGGGAAATTCATCCCTAGTGCCTTTATTTTTCCTTTTTTAAAGAAGCAAACAAAAAACCCTGCAAAAGTCTTGCCGTTCCTGGATGTTGGTATTTTTTGAGAGGGAAATGCACTAAAAGCACCGTTTAGGTCTGAAAGCCCAGAATGAATGTTACTGAGAGATGAATCATGCAAATAAAACTGACAGGTAAATCTAGATATCTGGCACTATGTTTAGTAGCAATGGCAGAGACATGTTTCAGCAGAGAGCCACTTGTTGGAAGTGTAATTCATAGTCATTTTTAAGATGGGGTGGGTATTCTGACTTTTGAAGATACCATATAGCAATTTTAATAGCAGTTGCTAACACAAATGCTTCAAGGCTATATAATTTGTACCAGTACAGTAAATTGCCTTCAAGGTGGTAGGAAGAAAATAAAAGGTAAATAAGCCACAAATGTTTGGCTTTTTAGCATCACCTTGAACAAATAAAAAATTACTTCTTTAAACCTTTACTACTTCTTCAATAGTTAATAATTGAGGTGTAAAGGCATTTAAATAGGTCTTACACCATATAATCAGTATTATTTCCTTGTTTTCAGATCAGTAAAACATTAGAGACCTGGCATTTGCCTACTGACCAAATGAGGCATTTACCTACAACCAGTTCAAATTGAGAACACCTCCATCTACTTCATTTAATATCTTGACTGGAAGAGGAGACTCAGGACAGTAATTTTTAAACTTCTCTGCTGATTCCCCCAGCACTTCTCATATTGCAACAAAACGGTTATAATTTGCAGTATGATATTTCTCCACTGGGGCACACTGATAGGAATAAAAAGTTTAAAAATTAACAGATGACTTTGTCAATGCAATTATTTGATAATGTATGGCACCAGTTAATGGGCAGTCTCTGAATACCAGGAGCACTGGTCAATACTAAAAGGGAATATGAATTCAAGGCCAGAAACTATCTCAAAAGCTCAGATTCAGCCTTCAAAGAGATCAAATAAGCTGGAAATATTATAAAAAGCAGGTCTTGCTGAGGAAGCTTATTCTACTGTCAACCCAGTTATGCTGCAATGGCTTGTTAGTATCAAATTAGGAAATCCAAGTCTCCCTTCATGTATAATTAACTTTTTTTTCCCCTCCATTTACTAGAAGGTGCTGGATTCTACATTTTTCCTCATTTTGTTGGCATTACTGCTGTTCCCCTGTCACTTACAGTATGGTAGAGCCACTAGCATGTTTAAGACTGAATTCAGGGCAATTCTAAAGGGGCAGAGAAATGGCCATTTCTGCATCATAGCAAGCACAACGTGTGCAAGGATTCTCAAGCAGAGAATGAATTCATACTGTATGTCTTCTCCTTGAAAAATTTCAGAAAACTAAACTGAATCTCAAAATAATATCATCTATGATGAAACAATTCTGGATATGTGGAATATTTTGGTGTTTCTTATCTTTCTAAAGCCACCGCTGCGAAATAGTCTTGACAAGTTTTATACTCACTGAAGTGCTCCCTCAAAATATATATTCAGGACCACACATCAATAAAGGATGAAGCTCTGAGGGCTGTCCTTCAAAGCAGAACTTTATTCCACTCTGCTCAATTTCATACATGTTTGATCTTTCAAACTGCACAGACAAGTGTAATTCCACTCCACCCCTAACAAATCACAGCCAAACAACCACCACAACATCTGGATCCTGCTCTTCAATGCCCCAAGAAATGATAAACACTCCGAAATTAGAAGGAAGTGGAGACCAGTGTGCCAATGAGGAGAGGAAGAGGCCAGAATCTGGAACTACAGAGTTCAAGCTCCTCAGTAGGGTCACGTCAGAGACCACCTTCAACTGGAAGATCTCTCAGGGTCTCTAGTTTCCCATTTGCTTGCATAGTGACTATCACAACACTTAAGCACACCCATCCCACCAATAACCTTGTCTGCCTGGACTTGGAGAGAAAAATAAACAATGATAGCTTTTTCAACTTTGTATTGGAGTAAGCATTGCATACAACTCTCAGTGACCAGATGGGCCTCAGTCTTCCTGAAGAGGCATTCCTGCTTGTCAGCCTCTTTTGGAAATAGCATTATATGCCAGGAAAGTGTTTTTGCATTAATAGTACATTCTCAGTGACTGAGAAGGAAGGCAACTTTCCCTCATTATGCCAATAAGACATTCAGCACTTCTGGAGGATTTATGAAGAAAATCCAAGTAGCTACATTCAGCAAATTAACCTTACCTATTGAAAGCTGATGGCAGATAAAGCCAGCCTTAAGCCAGCCTCCAGTGGGGGCATGAAACACAGGAGGAAGAAGTACAGCTCAAGAAAAAAAAACAGTATTCCAAATTAGAAATGCTGTTCCATGCTTCCCTGATTTCTTGCTTTGCACATGCTATTAAAAATAGCAAGCAGAAACGCCTTACTTCTCCAAGTGCACATCCTGATGCACACACAGCCTCCCTCGGCCACGCGGCACGCCGCAGGACTGCTCCGGCGCTCCGAGGAGCAGCCATCATCTCCAGCCACAAGATCTCTACTGAAACATGACGACACCATAAATGGTTTAATTCAATCTGAGGAAAAAAGCCGTAGCTTTCAGCGTGCATCCCCCGCATAAGTATCAAATCCTAAGGTTCATCCAAACCTGAGACCTGGAAGAAGAAACTCAATGAATTAGCCTGATGATTTATAGTCTTACTGACTATAAAGAACACTTTGAAAAAGCAGGGATATAGGAGCTACATTAAAAGGAAACATCCTTGTATCACTGACAGGAAAATAGTCAACTTTTTCTTCAATCATTTTAAGCATAACAGCATTATTAAAGTCTTTATACTTTGAGTGAAAGCATTAATTACTATACCCATCAGGAATATTTTTCATTGTCAAATTGCCTTTTCCCATGCTAATAAACACCAAGATTTGCTTGTAAAAATTAATAACAGTACCTCATTTATAGGTCAAAACACACTGACTAAAATAGTTTCTGCAATTCTCCCTAAATAACTAGCTCTTGCATATCACGTTTTATGGCACATTAGAAATGAGTGCAATTCAGACAAGATTTGAATAGCTGAGTAGATAGAGAGAAAGATAAGAGCAGATAAAAATCTTGTGGTAAGCTAAGCATTAAAAAAAAAAGCTTAAAAAAATCAATCTTTTTTTTTTTTAAATTTCTGGACCCCAAGTGACCTAGGGATGAAACAGCTGTATACAGGTCATTACTCAAAGTATCCACAGATTATGCCTCTAGCTACTCTATGTATAAATGGTATGTCAGAACAACTGAATGCATTAAAAAAAACCACTTTCAATTACTCTCCCATTTCATTCTTTCTAAATGCAACATGCACAGCTCCCATTACCTTTTGGAAATGGATTGAAGGATTTGGGTCTTTTCATAAGAGCCAGATGACCAAGTCCTGCACAAATTTTTGTAAGATTTAAGACCATTATTAGGGTCCTCTTCCCCCTTTCTTTAGTAACATGGTATGAAGGACTATGAGCATGGCCACTTACTCTTCCCCCTTCATTACCCACTTGAGCACATTAGAGGCCTGTTAGAGCACAGATACTTCCTGGGGTACCATATCTACTTCCCTCAGCATCAGATGGGCTTGGGTCACCCTTCTCATTCAGAAGGGTGACCCAAGATGCCCACCCACAGTATTTCAGCAGCTACCAAATGATGGTTAATAAAGGTATTAGACTGTTACCTACTCTTCTAGGTGGCAGCAAATAGCCAGGGTTGGCTCATTTTGCAAGTACCACACAGCAACCCAAGCTCTCGTCATCTTTGAGCCCTCCCAGGACAGTCATATTTGTGTTGAGTTTAATGTGATTTCTAAAGCAAGGGGAACAGACATTTCTCTCCCTTTCTGAAATGCATGTAAAAAAAAGCAAGAATGCTAAGTGCCAACTTAGTGCCTGACATTCCCCTCCCTCTTTCAGTGGAGACTGAGTTTGAAGCACAGCACCAAAGTCATCTTTCACAGCACCCAACTCCAGCCTCAGGGATAAGGTGTTAAGGTCAGGCAAAGTGTTCCCCTGCTATACAGAAAGCTGGTACCTACACTGAAATGCACAGCCTGGGGCATGGGGGAGATAGCAAAAAAAGATCAGGCCATTTACTTACCTCCCCAAACACACTTCCCTGTGTCAAACTTCAAGCAGCCAGTTTGAGAACTGCCGGCCTCAGTAACGTGCCCTGGATCTCACACAGCACAACACCGTGGAAGGCTGAGAACAGGGAGCTGCCTCCTCCATGGAAAATGCACTGCTCAAAGCAGCCTCTGACCATCTTGACAGAGATGGAAGTATTCCCCAAAAAAAGAAAACCGTTTTGTAACAAAAGTAACTGTGCCACTATTTTGTTTGCATTACAAACAAGCATGTAAGATGGCTTGTGTGACCCAGACTTTCCCAAAGCAGTCTGCACTACTCCAACACACGTGTGTGACAGTATGTGCTGCAGACTCACCTCTAACAAACACAGGACTTGTCAGGACGATGTATTATGGGTAAAGTTTGACATGAGCATCTCGAACAGCTTCAGGACATGAACTATGTCTTGGATCTTTAAGAACCTTCCTTTGATTGCTGAAGAAAACCACAAAGGTGGGAACAGTGCACAGCAACCTCCAGAACTGCATGTTCTCACTTGCCACCCTCTCTCACCTTGTCCACAAAGTCTGTCTTCAATCCTAACATTCACTGGCTCTTGTTGGGTTTTGATCACAAGTTCTTCAAGGTGAAGATTCTGTCCTTTACAGGCATAGCATGCAGGCAGTTGCACAGAGGAAGCTGGCCCACAGTGGTGGGGCTGGCCAAGGAGGCTTCAGAGCACCTCTGGTGGGATGAGATGGATCAAACCACTCTGCCCATTCCCATATCCACAAGACAGCACAATGCAAAGAGCTCAGACCCGTCTGCCAGTCCCAGGAAGGGGAACTCTGTACCCTGAGTAAATGGGATCTTACTGCTTAAGGTCTCCCACTTAAAGGCCTGAACATCCCATGTCTATGAACAGCAACATTGTGGCTTTTCTACAGAGCAAAAATCCTGCTCCCAGCTTAGTGACTGGGAAGAGAACATGACTCAGGTAGCACTACTGTGGCAGCATCTGCCTAGGACAGTCACACTGCAGAGATGTCCTCTGCAGACATCTCCTCAAAGCCCTGCTGCTTTAGGACCCTGAGCAGAACAGAGCTCTAAGGCCAGGTTCCCTGCCTTCTCCCACACAGCCTGCTGAGCACAAGGATGAGGGTCCTGTGGGAAGACCCACTGCATGGAGAATGTCCCTCCAGCAGGGCAGGACCATGGCTCAAGGGACTGGCAAAAGCATCTCCACATCTCAGTTAACAAGCTTTAGCTTTGCTGTCCCCGTAGACCAGCTGACAAGAACAAGTCCTGCTGTATTTCCTAGCTAACAGCATGCATCCTATGCTGTCAGCAGCCTGCCCTGCACCCAGGCAATCAAACTGCCCCAGAGCCACCAGTGCCCAGCACTGACCTCCTGGGACAGCAGAGAGTACCAAAAACTGGCTGGGCCCCTGAAGAAGGTTCAGGCAGGCAGCCTGCCCCCCATACAACACTGCTGCATCAAGACCCCAATCCCCACCTCAAGCAAGATAAAAGTAGTAATCTGTGTTTTCTGGCAGTGAGGGAAAAAGATTTGTGTTTTCAGGAGTACAGAAGAGGATACAGCACTTTCAGAGGAAGGGAGTCCTCGCTGCAGCAAGGCTAGCCTGCAGTCCCTCTTTACTCCATCCAGAAGCCCAGAGATCCATTCCACACTGTGCAGCTTGACTCCTGTTCGGCTGATTTCTTTTCCAGCCTCTGAGTCTGAACATCACTGCATGACGTTCCTTCCTCTGCTAAGCATCTTTCTAACTGTGACTGAAGAATCTGGCAAGTGACCAAGTATTCTTTAACCTCCACATTAACTATTGTTAGCTTTGGCAAAGCCCAGCTCCTGGGATGCCTGGTGTGGTATCGCTTACTGCTGCAGCCTACAGGAACTGCTGTAGTGGCGAGATTCAGAGAACAGGGATCGGGTAGCAGATGCAAAACAGAGCTCTCACCCACAATGCCCTCCATCCCCCCACTGCCTAATGAGCTTTGGGAACAGCTACAACTTTTAAGCTCTTTACTTCTGCAAAAGCTTTGGAGACAGTGAATGTGCAGAACAGAGTAAGTCAGAGAAGCTGTAAGTTAGATGAGGCCAAATGCTACTTTTAGATCACCAAGTTGTGTTGGTAACACTGCAGCTCCATAGAGTGTTATTTATCTTTTAGGCATCGTGAGGAGATAGAGATGTTTGGCTCTAGCCAGCTTTGTCGGCTGGAAGATGGCACAGGCTGCACCACCTCCTCAACCCTCACCAGACCCCTCCTGGCTTGTACTCTTACTGCTACAGTCCTAACAGTAAAGTCCTTAGTCCCACATCCCACTGCACAAAACCTAGGATATGTCATTCTCCACTCATTCTCATGAATAAGTGCAACCAGTGAAATCAGTTATGGCTGCTCTGAGCAGTGCCAGAGATGGTTCTCTAGCCCATTTTTTACAGCAGACTGCAGGCTTTGCAAAGCACCAGCTCCAGCCATATTCAGACAACCAAGTTCTACTGATGGCAAATCCTATGCAGAAATGTCCACAGCAGTCATCAGGGATAGCTGAATTCAGGGACCAGACGGCAGGTTTTCTTAGACAGACTTTATGTTGCTTAATATAGCACACACTCTTCCCCAGTATCTGCACAACACTGAGTTGGAGATGTTCTGAGATTTGCACTGAGGAAGACTGGAGGGGTGGGAGAAAGGCTGCAGGAGGAAGCATTTAAAAAGCAAGAGATGACTTTGGAGAAACATCATCTGCAAGCAACAATCTCCTAACAGAAGACTCGCAATGCAGAGGCCTGGTTAGTAATGAAAACAAAATGTAAACCAGTGCCTAGTAAGGCAATGCAGTTGCAAATCCATCTAGGATTAGTCTCAAAAGCTGAGGATGTGAAGAGTTTAGTCTGGCTCATCCCTTCCCTCTGGGGAGATGTCCTGCGTTGTGCCTCACTGTACACCTACACAAAACAGCTCCGTGAGACCCGTGAACCACAGGCCTTCTCATGCCACTCCAACACTTCCCAAGTTACAAAAATTACTTCAGTGCCAACACAACTGGATCCCTGCCGTGAGAAGACTTCCTTTGCCTTTTTGCTTCTTCATTGAGATGCCAAAGTTCCTTGTGTATTTCCTTTAAGGTCATCACTGCTTTGGACATGTCCCATTTTGGTGCCTTGATTTCTGCTGGGTTTGCTCTCAACAGCCCTTCTTTTTACATAGATAGAGGAGACCCAGAGAGTATTTGTTCCCTACCTCTACCTCATGAAGGAAAACCTCTAGTAACAGCAAAATGCGCAGAATGTTTTGCACAAAAACAAGTAGTGACTCTTGGGCTTGACTCATTCGCAGTATCCCTTCCACCAAAGCCAAGCACCTGGAAACATGGACTGCTCTGGAGCCCATCTTGAAACTAATAAACTCAAGTATCAGCAGCCCCAAAATCTGCCTCATCAGACACTCACTGCCAATTCAGGCAGCAACTGCACCGCAACAGTCACTGTTTGCACAGGATAGGAGTTGGGTGACCCTCCTTCTGGAGGTGCTTTGCCACCAGCTACCTGGACCCTTGTTTTATTGCAGATGTTTCCCTCCTGCTCCCTGCACAACCCCTCCAGCTACACAAGCTCCATCTGAAGTTCCACGGAGAGCCTTTTGCCTGCTCGTGTAGTGCATGACAAGGCACGCAGTGTGTTATACTAAAGTCACAGTCCATCTGTTTCGCATCAAGACAAGTACCAACAGGGCATTCAAAAGGCACAGGTGGCCTATCTCAGGTTAACTGTGACAACAGCATGGATAGTAAAAAAAAATTATCTTTAAGGCTAACATGACTGCTGTGAGCTTTGTAATTTAAGTAAAGTCTTTGCAGATACGCTTTCTTAAGAGGTACTTACCTGTCCCCAAGCCCTGGTAGTTCTGTTGATCACTGCCCACAAGAAACTGTACTTTATAGGACATACTGCCTCCTTATGATCGAAATAGCTTCCTTCCTTAATCAGCATATAATCAGATATTCCCACACAGGAGAACTATAGCCCTGATTGACAAGATAGCTATAAAAATAAACCTGAGGTTTAAATATAGCTTGCTCGTCTCCCTGGAAGGTATGTAGTATTGTGTTATACAAGTCTACCATAATTTTCCTTGAATTAATATAGTCCATATTGTCCCACTGCCTTGATCGCTATCAATTAAACTGCTCCCACATTTGTGTTATACAGGAGAGCTGGCAGCTACGTTGGGTGGGAATGGCAACTCGCCTTTCCTCCGCACGGACTGACTTACCATCAGTATTTCACTGGCAATTAACACGTACAGGCTTTGAGTTCACGTACCAGTTGAATGTGTGATTTCCAATGCAACTGTGGAGGTGGATAGGTAAATAAGCGTGCAGGACCGCACAGCTATGTATGGAAACAAAATGCATATGCTCAGCCTGAAGAGATATACGTGGATGAGGTATCTCTGTATGCAAACACACAAACTAGCCAGGCAAGATTTAATTATCTGCTCTTTCTAGGGTGGACAGCTCAATAGCACAATACTCATTGCATTTCTCCCAATCTGTCAGGATGTTCTGATGTATTAAATATGCACTGTAACGAGGGCAGAGCTCTATAGCTCTAATCTCGTTTCAGAAAAAAAGAAAAATGAGATTCTTTTTTTTTAAACCCATTCTAATCATAAAATGCTTTTCATCTGTTAAAAACCTCCCCATTGCTGACTGGCTAAAAAACATGGGACAGACCTCATATTTATTATGCAAATCCTTAGCATTAAGAAAACAAATCACCAACTAACATCTGTCTCGCCCTAAAGGAAAATAAATTAAAAAACCAGCCACCCTTCCCCTCACTCCCTACGCAGCGGGCCGAGCACCCCGCGGGATCGGCAGGGACGCGCCTCCCGCCCGCTCCCCGCCGGTGCTGCAATGTCCCCAGCACAGCGGCAGCCTCGGCCGCCCGGCCCCGCACCAGCCCGGCCACTGCGGTCCTTTCGCCGCCGCCCCCCCGCGCCCGACCCACCTTTCCCTTCCATCGCGGAGCCTTGCGAGCGCCGGCAAGTTGCGGGAAGACGCGCACCCTCCTCAGCCGAGAGCCCGGCGGGCAGAGCCGGCCGCCGCTGCCTCGCT
>VZTH01003433.1:61498-140844 GCA_013397815.1 Aleadryas rufinucha | reverse complement strand
CCCCGCCCCGGACCGGGACCCCGCAGCCGTGCGCCGCACCGCCCCGCTGCTGCAGGAGCGCGGCCGGTCCCGCGGGTGCCCCGCAAACCCCCAGACCACAACTCCCGCGCCGGGCGGGTTAGTTAGGGAGATCGCTCTGCTCGCCCCCAGCCTCCCTGGATCCTGCGCGCCAGGCTGAGCCCGCACACCTGCAGACTCGGAGAGGATCTCTCAGGAGATGCCCAATCTCAGGTTCAGGCCTTCCCTGAATATGTCGTTTCAAGATTAATTATGCTGATTCATAAAACATCCACACCTCATGACTAGTTTATGCTTTTCCACCTTTGCATCCAGCCACTGGATTTCACTCATCCTCTAACTCATTAATAAAATAAGCAGTCTCCTGCTAATAAGAAGTTGATAAAACATTCATACCAGGATCAAGTCACTTTTTTTGGAGAATGAAGAGTTTATCTCTGTAAGAAAGTTGCTCCACAGTGGAATTACCTCAAGTTTTTTTCAGATTTTTAACTTTGGTGCAATGGGGATGGTAAAACCCAGTTCTGTGTTTATTTTTATGATTTGTGCTACTGAAAAAGCAGCTCAAGGCATCCACTGTGCTGGGAGCTGCACAAATAGAGGATAGATAGCTCTGGCACGACGTAAGTTTCTAAATACAGGAACTCCTGTATTTAACAGTAACTCCTCTCATACTGTTCTTTATACATCCTGGTGTTCATATCATCCTTCTTATCTAGGACTGGCAAAACACTCAGTAGTTACATGGTCTCTCATGCTCTTCATTCTGGGCTACTGCAAAACATCCTGCAGACACTACACCTATGGGCATCCACATCCCAAAGCCAAACCCTGAATTTGATTATGGAGGTGAGCACTGCACACATCATTCCACCTTAGAACACAGCCCAGGCAGCTCAAAGCAACACCTGCTTCAACCTCAGCTGCTGCCCCACAAGGTGGCAGGGAATTTAAGTTAGAGATGGCCTATTAGTGCAAAAAGAAATCAACTAGAAACAGCCCAGGATGAAGACCCAGCATGTAAAATTCAAATTTTAACTGGCTCCTACCCATTTATTAGGTCCTACGCTATTGTGAAGAATGACATTAGGGTTTTTTAATTTCAGGACTGAATAGTCAGGTACTGTAGGCAAGCTGTGAGTCAAACTGCTATAGAGAAATGATGAAGCAGACTTAGAAACTGAAGAAGCAACAGACATTTACTTTGACCTTTCTAGTTAAATAATCAATTATTTCTTTGACTGATGTGGGATCCTATTTCCCTGTTGCTATGTCTTTACCCACCATCAATGCCAAACTGACTAGACTACACTTCCAGGACCAATCTGTGTGCTTTTTCTGAAAAGCAATGAAACAATGACTCATTCAAGGTCTATTAGTCCTCACTAATGTTCCAAAACACAATCAGAATATACACGAGAGTGCTCCACAACTCCTCAGCCAGGTTTTTATAACTCTTGGACTCAAGTTATCAACTCCCACAGATTAAAATCAGGCAAAATCTCAGAGGACATTAAAGTTCCTGGCATCCAAGTTCAAGAACAACTTTCAACAGAAAGAAGAGAAGGCAAAGAAACACCCTAACTTTTAAGGTACAGCGAGGCTGTTTACCAAGAACACAATCTGAGGCACCATTTGGAACAGCAGGCACTGGACCAAAGAACTAAGAGCCTCATTTCAAAGCTGCACACTCCCTGGAAAGCTAACAGCCATCAATAACTCAGCTTCACAGAAAAAGCTGGGAAACGCTTCCGAGCTGAAGGCATAAGGCTGAGCCCCACTGCCGTGAGAATACATGAAGACCAAGTTTCCCAAATATAGGAAATGTATTTTTCCAGTGTCCTGACAGGATCAGCCATAACATGCTCCCCACTGGCAAAAGTAGATTGAGGTTTGGCATTTTTGTGGAGGTCCTGTCAATGGAGGGGGACATGAATTAGCTGTTCAGAGATCTCACTCTTGGAGAGCTAGGCGAAATTAACATTTCTGTTGTTTTGTTTTTTGCTTTTGAGATGTGAAACATTTCTTCCTTTGAGGTAACAGAGGGTAGAGAACCATACTTCAAACAAAACACCCAAACCCACTAATCCACGCATTCAATTTTCAATCACAGTTCCTCAGAGCTTTCTGGGTCACATCTGGGACATCAAAATCTCTCTTCCATATTATGAAACCATCACAAGACCTTAAGATTCATGTTCTTAAAAAGCCAGCTTGAAGAGAGAAGTCCCTCCCTTTGCTCCTTCAGGGCTTCTCTCCTCAATGCAAAGAAGCAAATTCAAGGGAACAAATCCAGTGTGTATTTTCCCTCCCTTGCCATTTACAGGTCATCTTTCAAATTACTTATCAGTAGAAGGAAATATAATATTGCTTGTGCTCTATTCTACATTAAAGTACATCCTGCATTAAAGTATCAAGCAAGCTGGACCAGCTCAAGCTAGATCACTGTTTCTCCTTTAGTCTCTCAGGAGAGTCTGAGCCCACTCTGGCTGTGCAAGTATCAAGCATCAAATAACACCACACACACTAATGGCATCTGAGCAGTGCATCAAGTTCTTCCCCAAACCACAGCAAGAGAAAGCATTGCAGCACTCTGGAGGTGCAGATGTGCTGAGCCTGGAATCCTTCCTGCTCACACCCTTTAGCCAAGATGGAAGAAGAACCTTTGAAGCACCACTCTGCTGTATCAAGGCCACAGGGTTGCCAGGGTTGCTTCCTTCACATGTTCAAGCTTTGGGAGTAAGCTGGAATCATGGTACAGATAAGGTGGCTCAATTCAAGCACAAACCACTCTGTGCAGACCCTGCTCTCCCAAAATGCCTCAGCATATCCTCGGCCCCTGTCACGGCAAGAAGATGGCTATTCAGGAAAGGCAGAGTTATTCCCTCTTGATGTTAGCCCTGAGTGGTTTCTGCAGGGCTGCAAACACAGGGCTTCTTCATGGCCACCTGCATTGTTTGATCAGCAGGGCTTTTGCTCAGCCTATGCTTCTGAAGACCTGCCCACTCCACCAGACTGACTCACTCTGAACAGCAGAGAGCTCCCCCCTCTTCCCAGGGGTGGCAGGACAGTGTGTAAGGTCTACTGGCAGAGGCAAGGTTCTACTTGACAAAGAGCTCAGCCTGTACAGGTGAGAGGGAACAGCAAGGACTCAGCTTGGCTGCTCTCACAGGGTGCTCCAGACAGAAATAGAAATGTTTCCTGGGCCTTCAGCCCTCGAGGAACCTGCTGCTTCCAACCTTGATGGTGGATGCTGGGCAGAGCTCACTGCCTGCCCCTGTACCTTTCCATAAGCTGCTGGCTTAGAAACAGCCCTGGCCACAGACAGGATAAAGCCAAGTGGCCGTTTTGGCATTGCTGCAGATCATAAGCCCACACGATGATCATACATGGTCTCCCAGCTGCTGCTGCTCCTGCCCATCTGCTACCCTGGCACAGAGCCTCCTTCTCTAAGAGGGAACCTCCATTCACGAGGGCAGACACCAGCCAGCCTGCAAGGTTGTGCACATAGCCACACATGCTGCCATGCCTACACAGGGCACTTCTGCATGAGGCTGGAAGTGCCAGGAGGGAGCAGATTGCCAAAGGTGGGATGTCATCTGCCCAGTGCCAGTTTCTGGTGATGACCATCCAAAATGGAAACAAACCCTGGAAAGGGGCAGAATCTCAAGGGGCAGGGGACCAGGGGCTTCTATACCAAGCTCTGCACAAAACCAGCCACAAGCCAGCTTCACTTTCATTTCAAGAGAGTGCAAATTGAGATGCCAATGCTTCAACCTGTTCCCAAACTGCCCAGAAGCCAGCTTCAGCACCCAGATAAGAGTTCCCAGCCAGAGACAGAGCTACTCTCACTGCAGGCAACAGAATAGTATTTGTCCTACACAAAGTTTGAAGACAATGTTTCTTAAAGACAATTAACAGCTCAATCAAAAAGGAACTATGCTGAGTTCTGGACAAGGGGCAGAAGTAACTACTAACCTTGATGTTCAGTGTGGGTCTAACCTCAAAGCCAGCTGCAATGGGGAGAAAGACTCAGCCAAGTGCTTCTGAAAGTCCTTTTTTGAACTGTGAACCATCTACCCAAAACCACCAACGGGCACTGTTAGCTAGCTGCCATCATTAGCCAGCAGAGCAGATTCCTTAAGGACAGTAAAAGAAAACAGCTCTGTACCACACCACGCTCAGAAGATGTTCACGTGCCATGAGCTGTGCTCAGATAAGCACAAGCCAGAGCAGCAGGTTCCAAGAAAGTAGGCCATGACACAGCAGCAGCAGGAAGGACCTCTAACACTACTGAGAAAGCAAAGAACACTGTGGGGAAAAAGAGGAGTAAACAGAGACCAGAAGTTTCTAATAACATAGGTAGAGTAAAATACAAAAAACATTCTACAAGCTGTAATCCATCACCCTGAGGATGTTGTACATAGCTTCTGATTATGAACAAATGATTGCTACATCATCAGTTGATGTCACCTCCTTACATCATCCAAGTAGTTGCTAGAAGCAGAGAAAGTGCATTAGGAGCTGATGTGTGAAATAAAGACCAAAGTAAGCCACAACCTTTGAGCTAGCTCAGAGTTCAATTACATTAAATTATTGATTAAATGTTGTTGAGATCAGTCAGTATTATATTAATAAAGGAAAAAGCACTAATGTCACAAAAGTACCAAAACAAGGGAGAGGTTTTGCAATTACTTGCTACTAAATAAAAAATTACTATGGAAGATAATCACAGATGGGGGAACCATCCTGTTTTTGACACAGAAGTTGTTCCTTCTGAGCACCAGCTTTCTCCTGTTACTGTTCTTCATAAACACCCATATACACCAACAAGAGTCTTGATGTCGATTTTAATGGTAGTTAGATCTGACACAGACAGCTCAACTCCCAATTTTAGTTTTCTGTGAGATACTGAGCACCCCAAGCTCACCAAAATCTATGGAAGGTGGAAGTTGTTCTCAGTCCTTGCAGCAAAAGGCTTTGTGTTTTCAGGGCTAGCTCTCAGACCCTCTGAGCCCCACCCCAGGCTTCTAGTTACTCAGTATAGTAAAAAACTTCGTTACCTCCTCAACCAGATAGGGATAGGGAAGAAGGTGTCTGAAATCAGGTTGTTCTACCATTATAAAAGCTTAAGAATTTCATGTAAGTAGATAAAATATGAAAATTAGCTGCTGAATGGAGCTCCTTAAGCTCTAGTCCCTTTTTGACTTGATTAGAAAAGGTAATTACATGCATTTAGAATTTGTGCAAGGTAAAAAAACTCTACAGGGCAGAGGCAGGAAAGAGCTTCCTGCTGACAGCTCAGCCCTCCTAAGAGCCAGGTGCTTGAATGTTTGCAGAGAATAGACCATTCACCTTAAAATCCTATTTGCCTGTGTCTATTTCCTACAATTAAAAAACAAAAAACTATTAGCTCATCGCTAATCTACAGCCATCAGGACTGAGTAGCATTCACATTCTTCCTCTGCTATTTCAAGAAATCATGGCAAGCTGACTCTGCCAAGGCCCAGAAAGCAATTTCTTTGCCTTATTGCCCCATAAGAGCCATTTACTAGAACCCTGATCTCTGCCCTCAGACAACACAGTCCTGAGATACCTCCTAAGGTGGCTATTCAATGCCAACACCCACCCCAAAATCCTAAGCGTGTGTCAGACTGCTCCAGTGACCCTGAGGTAGGGGACAATAGAGCCTTGAGCATGAAGACTCATCTCCTATCCAGCTCCAAACATCTTTTTCCATTTGTCTGTGTTTACCCTGTTCATTTTAATGCTATGTTTTCCAGAATGTTAGAATATAACTAATGCAATAAAACCTGCAGAGCCAAGACTATTATCATCAGCGTATTCATAGTGCAGCTTTTCCATGCCTCAGGGACTTGGATGTCTGTGATATTTCAGGTTGAAACTCAGTTTGTTCAAATACAAGAGACAGATAAGCACTGCTTGATACCAGCACGACTGACAGCCTTTTGGCTGGACCAGTTCAGAGCTTAAACTCCTCTTGGCCTGTGTCATGAAATATAGAGAAATGAAATTCAAATAAAAGTGGGATGTGCAATAGAAAACAAGGGGAAGAGGAGTGAAGAAGGAAGAATGGCAAAAGCAGAGGACAATCATAACTGAACTCACTCTCACTGGAAAGAATAGCAAGAAGAGTCCTTAGGAGTGAAGCTCTTCACTGGGGAGTTCAGCTGCCTCACCCTTCTGCACAACCAAACCTCATGCCTTTAACCTAAGCCTTGGAAAGCATGACTGCCTAGAAGGAGCTCAGCAAGTGAGTACAACTCTCCTCCTTTCTAAACATTGCGGTGGCATTTTCAAAGTGACAATTAAACATAAATGTAGAAAATAGTGGAGACTCAAGAAAGAATCTGGAATTGCACTCAGTGTAGCCAGCAAGTTACTTCAGTCCTGTTCATTCCACAGCAGTTCCTATCTCTGCTCTGTTGCAGACCTTTCAGCAAAGGATGAAGCAGGACTGAGATCATGGGCAGCATTTGTAACCTGCTGCCTGTTAGATGTTCAAATAGACTGCAGCAAGTGTAGTCCTGAGTTGGAAGAGCCACATGCTCCTGGGAAGAGTCTTCCTTTATTCTACAGAGCTTAACACGTGTTAAGTACAAGAGGCTGATTTTCCCATCAAGGAGAGATGTCCAACTTGGTTTGAGAGGCATTTTCAAGAACCAAGTCCTGAAAGCACTCAACACCTAGGTGAGATCAGAAAGGCTCCTCTTTCTCTGCCCGTCTTCCACCCTTGCATCTGAAGATCCTGCTGTGGCCCAGAAGCCCTGGAATAGCAGAGCTTTTTAGCTGTCAGTGCTACACACACCTGCCATGCAGACCAGAGCTGGCCATAGCAGCTTAGGCAGCTAAGAGGCTGTCCAGGAGCACAGTCCTGCCACTGCCCATCCCAGCCATGCCCAAAGCTGATCTCCTTTGGCTGCAGGAAGGTCAGAGGGGAATCACTATTGCACTTTCCCAAAATCTCATTTTCTACTAATTCTCACATAAAATTAGCCTTTTTTGCCAAGTATTTCTTAGCTGACCGATGAGGAAAGTGTGTTTCTGTTTCTTACTCAAAGTGGTTACCCTTTAAAACTTAAATATCAGAACCAAGCAGCAGCTTCAGCCAACAGTGCTAAGAGGACGATCCTCTCTTGTCAGAGGACCAGCTGCACAGATACAGAGCAATCTCTTGGGTATATTTACAGTATTTGCTGCATTAGGGGTCAGGACTGTAGAAACACCAACTCCAAGAGACATTTTTTTCTGGGCTAGGGAAAGGATCACCTTGAAATCAACACTCAGCATAGACAGAAGAAGCCTGGGATCATTCTCATCAAGGAGGAAAAACTGTGTCAGTAAAAGAAAAAGATGCCAGTGAAGGTTTGTGTGGTGTGGGAGAAGGAACTTTACACAGTATGCATTAAAATAGCTGTGACCTGAGAATCCAGTGCCATACTCAAGTGACATGCACACTGAGGGCCTCACAGCAATGTCAGTTGTCACTGGAAAAGCAGGAATGGACTGGAAGTGAGGGGATGTTGGAAATCTGATTGAAGGAAATACCTGGATCTGCACAGAGATCTTCGAGACATACCTCTCTCCTCCTGTTCTCAGACTGAGGAGAGGGGACAAGGCAAACACAAAGGCAATTTACTGCTTGGATTAGATCAGTCACATAAGATGTAAAGGGAGGAGAGAAGGAGCCCAAGGACAGAGTGATATAGGACACTTGAACAAATTTAGATTGGAAAAGGCCAAAGGGAAGAACAGCATCCTCCAAGGAACTTCGTGGATAACAGTCTAGGGAGGGAAGGGAAGAACAGAGGAGTAACATCCCAAGTGATAAGAGTGAGGACATGAGAGGAAAGAAGGGCTGGCTGATGAAGGCGCTTTGCAAGTCAAGGTGCAGTATTTAGAGAAACATGTGGGGGCTTGAATAGCAAGTTTGTTTTTTAAGGAAGAGCTGCCAGAAGAGAGGGTGGGCTGAAGGGAAAGAATAACAGCATGGATAGGAATAGACGCAGGGAGTCTGGAAGACGGGAGAAGGTGCTGGTGCTCACATCCAAGAGACAAGGACAAGAAAGGAGAACTTATCATCTTGCATTTCTTTTTAAATGTAAAAGAAGTAGAAGAGATTTTGGTCAGAAAAAGAAATGAAGGCAGAGGAGGAAGGTTTGGACTGATTCAAGGTGGCAGGAAGCCAGTTGTGAGTGAATCCCATGCCAACAAAAAAGCTAGAGAAGGAAAACTATTTAGTCAGCAAGGTGGCAAAACTGAAAAAGTTTAGCACACTCAGCATGGCAATATGGTTTGAGACCCTCCAAGTAACAGGAGCAAAGCCCACGCTAGAGTGAATCAGGACTGGGAATCAACAAGTGCCACATTGCAGTGGAGAAGGCAAGAGGTTCAAGATGAGAGGTGATCAGCTACAGCAAACAAGAGGACCAACTGCAAGGAAACATGAAGATGCAATGTCAAGGCTAAAAGCACTAGAAACACCAAGTGATGGGATGTGCAGCCAAGTGGGGGCAGAAAGAAAAAAAAAAAAAAGCCAGCAAGTGGGAAAGGCAATGGAATTGCTTTCCAGGGGAAGATGTTCTCCTGTCAGCCTCTAGAAAGCACCGTCAAAGGGCTCCAAATTAAAAGTATGTGCTGGAAACAATGCTTGATCCTGAAGACTTCCCACATCACGAATATGTCAGCAACAAAATGACATCGTCAGTGCAGGGGTCAGAGTTCCCCCTCTAAGGTGACAGCCCCGGGTAGGAGTGACGCTGGGCTGAAACACCCCGGGCCAGTGCGTGCAGGCTCCTTCCCGAGGCAGATCCCAGCCTGCGAGCTCCAGCTAAGCCGTCTCCCCCGTTCCCCGGCTGCAGCCCTCCTACGTGCACGAAGCACTGCAATTCTGGCATCTGCACAAAGACACGAGCCACGTTTGCCACATGAAGGGAAAGCTCATCTCCCTGCCCGCTGCCACCTGCTATTCCGCCCCTTCCTGCAGCACCCATTCTGTGCTGTTTGTGTTTTCCCCGCTCCTCCTCCCCACGCTGCGCTTTCCACGCGTGCGGAGCCTCGGTCCCCAGGCCCGGCAGAGCCTCCCGGTGCCGCAGCTGCCCCGCAGTGCCCGGGCCGGGGGATCCCGCCGGGCTCCCGAGGCTGCGCGCGCCGCCGCCCTCTCCCGGCGGGATCGGGAATTCCCGGGATCGTGCTGCGCCCGCCCGCGCCGCACCGGCGGCAGCTCCGCTGCAGCGAGCGTCAGCCTCGCTTCAGCAGCCGTCGTGAGGCTGCGGGGCTGCCAGGACACAGGTTTTGAACCTTTCTGAGCGCTGTAAATGCACATTGGCATTTCTCAAATGCCTTTCCGATACATCACTTATAGGCACCGTGGTAAAAGCCCAGTGTGGATTGTGACACTCAGCTGTGCATGGAGCTGCTCCAAGCACACCCGTTACCCAAATCCTACCCAAATTATCCCTGAGTAAGGCTCTACTTAGCTACTAGAGCCAGGTTCATTCAGTACGTGGAGAAAGTTGCCTGTTTATTTTCCCTTTAGCAGTTCTTATTCCCATGTGCACATGTTTAGGTGGCTCTCACAATAATTTATTTCTGGTTGGGGGTGCTAAATAAACTGGGTACCAGTTCCCCTGTAGGACCTCATGCTAAATCCCTGCCTTTTGGACCAAATTCGGTAACAAGCACACGGCCCCCCTTTTAGGCACCACTACCAACACGTGCCCAGGCAGCTTCTTCTCAACCCACAGTGGGAGAGCCTTGGAGAATTTCAATATCACAATCGTCAAAATTCCTTGTTTATCACCTGCATGTAATTGCTTTGCCAGAGATGGGATCAGGACATGGATCACTTCACCCAGCTCTCCTGTAGCAGTAGCCAAGGAGTCCTGCCTCAGCTGACACCATCTGTTTCTCTTACTGGGCTGGATCATTCTCTTTACCACTCCAGGTCATTTAAATCGGCATCACATAACAGCTCCCTCACACATGCACTTTGTGAGAATTCAAAGAAAACAAATGCAGGAATCTCTGTAAAAACCACTTGATAACCAACTTCTCACTTAAAAACAGTGAGAAAGACCAGGAGACTCCCACTGCAATGCCAGTGACAACAGAGCACCACCACAAACATTTATTTATTTAAATGCATTACAGATGTTGCCTCAAACAAGGAGTTCCAAGTGCTACAGATGCACAAGGGGGCAATCACCCATTATTTCTGCCTGATCCTGGCCTTGCAATCCCCATCCTGATTAAATTACTGAGGGTAGGATTATCAGCAGGATAATCAGATGCAGTGTCTAATCTGGATAACCCAGCATTACTGGGCCTCACAACACAGGATTTCACTGACCACCCAGCCAGGGCATTCCAGAGCATTACATCTCATTTTCACCACTTAAAGGATTCAAACACCCTAGAGACTTGTGTAGAGGGGAAAGCTAAGGAATATACTCGCTATTTCAGTCAAAAGCAGTAGTGTTTGCATAACTGCTGTGTTTCCAAGAACTCCCAGAACCAGCACAACCAGGATTTCAGAGTGATCACTTATCGGAACAACTCACTGTGTATTTACAGGCTTCAGAATCTACACCTTTGGGTTTTTAATAAAGCCTCAAGTTCTCAACCCATCTGTTAGGAGCAGCTACATGCAGTTTCATCTGTCTCAAACCAATGGCACTGTCCAAACAGCTTTTTTTTTGGTCTGGATACCTCCCTCAACCCTCCTCCAGGCTTTCCATTTCCTTGGCCTCACCCTTGCCAAATAACATATGTGTTTGTAGGCAGCCATGAATCTCCTGAAAGGGAGATCCTGAGGATAAGGACAAGTTCTGGAAATAAGAATTGTCTTACACTTGGAGGATTTCAGTATCACAATTGTCAAAATTTCTTGCTTATCACCTGCATGTAATTGCTCACCCCCAGTCTGGCTTCCCCTCAGCCAAGACTTTCCTCCCCATGGTTCTACAAGTTTCTCATTCTGGAACAGAAGGTAGGAGCTCAGTGATGTTCTGAAAAAAAGATCCAGCTTTGGGAATCTGAACTTGCCTAGCTCTCATCACACAGCGAGCAGGGTTTTTGTTCAGTAACAAAATGGCCTGGATAGGGCACAAAGACAGAAAATGAACCTGATCTTTCACCTAGTCCTCCATTGTTCACAGACAGCATGAGAGGGTATTTTAAAATCTCTTCTGATGATCTGCACAGCCTGAACTCCTGTTCTGCTCAAAAAATGAAACACTTACAGGCTTTCATCACCTTATCAAAGTCCCTAGTGGCCCCTGCCTGCCCTCCTATGAAGAGTCTGATCTCCTTTTAGGAAGAGGATAAAGCTGTCCTTGAGCAAAGCTGCTTTTCAGTGAAGTATTGTGCTGGTTTTGTGAGAACATCAGACACCTCCAGGTGTCCCTCAAACATGTATCCCTCAATAGTTTCAGCTCAGATTTTTTTCCAAGCAGCTCACAGAAAATAGACTGTGGGCATCTGACTTGTGTTTGAAGGGCACATTAGAAACGTGCTTCATGGAAGAGATGTCTAGATTACATTTCTGGTGCTGCATAACTGTGTGGGTCCATCTTATCTCCAATTACAAGGGCAAATAGGAAAAGGAGGACTGGGAAGGAAGAAGTTGAGCTGAGAACAGATGAAAACATTGCTGGTTGCCTTCAGTTCACACTCACTGCCAAAAGCAAGGTCATGCAATACTATCTCCCTGCATTGTTAAAAATATCAAAGGTAAAAGGGTACTATCATTTCAAGAGTAAAAATGGCTGCATGAAACAACCTTGTTTCCCATGAGGGATGATGACTTTTTACCCAGGATAACCACATCCTCCAGCAATTACAAAAATGCACAAGATCTGGAGCATCACTGCTGATTTAGCTCATCTCCACATAGAAATCAACAGCCCTCATTCACTAAGCATCAGGGATAGGAAACAGGAACAGCAGCTGGCTGAGTCAGACCCCAAGAAGGGAGCACATTTATGGTGAGAATGTTCATCATGCACTTATACCCACCAGGTAAAACAAGAGTAGATAAAGAAACACCCCTCCCATTAGGTTTTCACATTAAACCAGAGGTTGGAGTGCAGAAAAGAGACACTCCCATTCTACCACCTCTAATGGAAGATGGCAGGTAAAGGCTGTTATCAGAGCCTCATAGGAGGGAGAGCACAGGAAAAAGAAGGTGGGGGGTTTTCTTTTCATACTCTATCATTAAAATTTTGAAATTGAGAACTCTGACTTCTGCCCATTTCCACTGATGTACTACTCAGGCTATGCAGAGAGCAATGACAATGAACCTACCACCTAGCTGAGAGAACTGCCTGAAATTCTCACTTCAGGGCCACTAGAATGAGCCTCTCCAGCACTTGGTGGATTTGCTTCTTCAGAGTTTTGTTTGCATTTTTAACAAATAACCCATAGGGAAACATTCCCTTGGCTCCACACCCTCACCATAAGTCACACGAGGCCTTCACTAAGAAATGAGACAGCAACTGCTCCCACTTCCATGTCTAGGATCAGCAGAGATAGACAGTATAACCAGACCCCTTAGCTATGCTTACAGGAAAGTAGGGCTGTAACAACAGGATAGGAATTATGGTCTAAACGACACTTCTCCAGAACAGGACTTTGCCTTCCCTAGCCATTCTTTCCTTTCTTTAAGAAACATAGAGAAATAAGGTGGTGTAGCACAGTGAGGAATTACAGCCTTTAAAATACAACAAGCCAAAATCAGGCTGCATTGCACAGTTTCTGCTTTTGAAAATCTGGGGACAAGAAGGCAATGAGGACTTTGAGAACACAGCCTGGGACACTTGTGCATTACCATTAAAAAGTACACCTGTGCTCTGCTGATGACTCTCACATTGCTTGGGTCAGTGAAGTCATTCCTGCAAGCATTTCAGGCAGGGGTAATCCAAAGTCAACCTGCAGGCGACACGTGCCTCAAGTAAGGAAATAACCAAGCTACTGAATTTACTTGATCAAGAGAGCTTAGAGCCCAGCTGGGCAAACTCTGGGCTTCACAGCAGGCATCTTGCAAGGCAAACAGCCCCTTCAAGCACCCATCCAGAGCAGAAACAGGGCTCACAGACACACCTGCACCCCAAACTGCATTGAGTGAGCCCCTGGAGCACAAACACAAAGCAGAGGGACCACAATACTTTGCAGGCTCCCTCAACTTACACTGTAAAAGAATGCACCTTCCCAGCAACTTGAAACATAAGCCAAGGGAGCACTTCTCACCTTCTCTCTGTGACACCTCATACAGGTTTATAACCACTGTTAAGCACCTGGTAATGTACTAGTGGTAGTAGCAAGCAAAGCTGACTGTGTGCCAGGATGTGCCCTTTCTTTCCAGTCTGACCACACAATTCCCCGCAGAAGGAAGTCCGCAGGCTGAGCAGTGTTACCACACAGGCAACCAACAGCTTCAGACAACTCAAGCCCAGCAGGATTTCCAAGGTGTCTTGCCTTCGAGATCAAACAAATCTCTCCTGCTCGGCTCTCCCCAAACCAGACTCCTCCAGGGAGCACATCTGGAAGGAGTCACACTAACTTCTTGTTTTGTTTCCTTGAGCCTTTCCTAGGGAAAGAGCAGGCAGCAGGAGAGTTGCTGCTTCAAATTCCCAGAACATTGCCTCGGGCTCTCCAGGCACCCCAGCTCCTGGCATACACAAGCAAACCCTGGCCTTTCATCTCACTCAGCTCACAAGCTTGCTCACAGATTTGCTGTAATCTCTACATAAGAGGAAATGGAGAAGTGAGAAAGGCAAGCACACCCTTCCACCAAAATGAGAGTTCACCCTTTTCCACCATTTCACAGCTCAAGATGTATCCCCTTTATGACCACAGGGTCTGCCTCAAGCTCCTCAGGGGCCAGACTCAGGACACAGAGCTGCTTTTTACACTGTGCACAGATTCACAGCAGTACCACATAAAGGCTCACTTACTTCCCTATCCATCGCTGACCTTCCTCTGACAGCAGCCCCCATCCAGTCACCTTCAGAGCACAGAGACTCCTCCTCCAAAACCTTTCTAATGCCCCTCTTTCCTTCTTTATAACCTTGCTAATGGCTGCTGATGCCCCTCACCTGGGCTGTTGCTGTGCCCAGCCTTGCTGAGCACTCAGTTCCCTGTGCTGGGACCAGCTCCAGCTGGGAAGGGTGAACCTTCCCAAACACAGCCGTGGCCAGGTGTGCCACGAAGGTCAGGGCAGCCCTGCAGAAAGAAATAAGAAAACTAAGAGGTTTTTTTTCTCCTTCTTATTCACTTTTCTGTGTGTGACAGAGGGAGAAGGAGGTCATTACTGCAATTGTTCCAGCTTACAGATGGAATAAGATGGTGATCTCAGACCCTCAAGGCCTGCCTGTCATCAGTGGTCTCCCTCCACACATCACCTGTGTGTTCAGAGCAGATGAGTTGATTTTCAGCATGGGCACATTCCAGGTCCAGCCACTGGCATTCCTGAGGACTTGCACCTCCTGTTGAGCTGGTGTGAGCAGCAGGTTCTTGGCTACATGGGCAGTCAGGTCCTGCTTCAGGCTGAGTGGCTGGTTAGTGGCTGGCAATGCAGGATGCAGCATGGGGGTTCCTGAGAGCTACATGGGAGGATGTGACAGCCATGCACTAGTTCTGCCTAGAGCTGAGTCGGGGCATGTACCTGCTTTGGTCGGAATCAAGATAGAAACTGGAAGGCACTAAGGGGATGAGGGGGGCAGAACCCAGCGAACTGCGTCCTGATAGGCTTGGAGATAGCCCAGGATGGCTCATCTGTCCTCAAGTGTGTGAGCAACAGACATTTGTCCCAAAAAGAGAGGTGCTCTTTTCTTAATTTTGGCTGCTACTACCTTCTGCAGATTCAGCAACTCTTTTTTTTTTCCTATAAGATACACATACCACAAAAAATAAGAGAAATATTGGGAATTGTTTAGGAAATAGAGGAGTCAGTCCTGTTTCTTTGCTTGTTTGAGCAGCTGTGCTCTCTGGTGAGATGTAGGTTTGCATAAGGAACATTAGAGCTGCACTTTACAGTTTCAGCTGCTGCATTTCCACTATCGATTGCCACCATTCAAGCCCAGCTTTAATGCCTGACAGCAGACATAAGCTATGAGGCAGCTCTGTCCCCACTGGGAGCAATGATATATTATCACTCTCTTTAAATGAACCTGGAGAAGTACTATATATATTTAACAGGAAGTCCTGTCTCCAACTGACTGCAAAGGAATTTCAGTGGTTGCAGAAGTGCAAACAAACATAGCCTCTCTGTGACTAGACTGAAAATCAGGTACTAAAAGTGAGTTATGCATACAGATTATTTTACAAACACATTCATTAATTCGTGTTGCTATTCTGTCCTCATGCCCCCTCTTCATCTTTTGAATTCAGGTTGGCAAATGTGGACATGTGCTGAAGTACTGTGTGTAAAACTGACAATAGGAGATATCTTCCCCATCATCACCCTGACCTCAAGATAATGCCTTTTCCTGCCCGATGTGTGAAGGGACAAGACTGTGGGCAGATGAGATGAGAAGGTTATTTCTAATACGAACTGGGAGGCTTCAGTTCTGCTGTGAGACATTACTCAGCTCTGCAAGCAGAGTGGATATTTCCCATCTGGCAAATGCCATGCAGTCGAGAGATACCCGAGCTGGCTCTAAAAGAGCTCTTCCCAGAAATGGGAGCTGCTTGTGCTCTCATTACTGCTATGGAAGGAAAGAGCAGGTCAGTGCAGGGCTGCCTTGCCTGGAGAGCTGGGCTGGTCCCATGGGTGGCTGTGCTGTTCAGGTGCTGAATGACCCCAGGAAAAGACCCAGGTGTTGTCTCCAAGCCATGCACAGAGCACTGGGAGGGGAGGCAGACAAACCCCATCTCCTCCTGGCTGTCACTGGCCCTTGGCTCCCAGACAGAGCACTTTGGGCTCATAGGGTGCCTTGTCGAGGGAAGTGCTCAGTGAGAGAGTGGTAACTACTGAAGGAGAAATGGCATTTGGATCGTAAGGACCTTTTTGCAGTCAGGTCAGAGGAGTACATGTCGTTACACTGGGCCCAGGCAGCCCCTGGGGCGAGTTATTATATGACAGTGGCATTAAACAAGTATTTGAGGGACCAGGTCTGTGTCCACAAGTACCAGCAGTGCTGGAGAGGTGTGACTCAGACATCTTAAATATCTCACTGCTCTCTTAGACTTCAGATCTGCTTACACAAGTAGTCAAATCAACTCAGTTCTTTCTGATAAATAAACCCCGCCCCCAGTCATAAACCATGGCAGTTCCTAACCCCTCAGCTTTGTGCAAAGATACATTTCATTCTTCAGCGCAGGTGTAGCTGCACAGCTGCAGTTATTTATGCCTGAAAGGAAAGGTGAGCAGTCAGCAGGATTTGGGACACCTGCGAGCCACAGAGACACAACACTCCCGACCTACCGACTGCTCTGCTGGGCTGAACCCAGAGCCCATCACAGGAGGGGCGGCTGTAGCTGTCCCCAGCACCTCCAGACCATACCTGCGACCTCTCCTGCGTGTGCCCAGGTGGGAAGGAATGGAGGGGCAGGGAAGGCAAGCCAGGCAGGACCTGGCCTGCAAACACCATGCAGATCTCCTGGCACATTGTATGGGAGTTACTGAACGTGCCTCATCCTCGCACTGCACGTTGCACTGCATTGACTTCCTTTTAATTTGAGACAAAAATATCAAGGTAAGAAACACTTCAATGTTCAGGACAATTTTTAAGACACTGACACAGCAGGAAATTGTAAGACTAAGAGTTCAGTATGCAGCCACACACAAACCACGGCTGTGCTTGGTGCTCAGTGGAGCAGTCAACCTTGGGTTTGTGTTTGCCTCCAAAACTGCATCTTTCCAAAGTCATCACAGCTGTGTAGCCAGAGCAAAACCCGTTCCAAGCAGAGCACAACAAAGTAATGTTCCTTGTGAGGCGGCTGCGCAGGAAATCTGAGTCTACCACAACATTGAAACTGAGCATGTGAAGCTCCTTTTCACTCTTGCCTCTTCTCTGTGGAAGGGCTGTGTACAATGTACTGTTTCTGAGGTGTTTGGGGTTTTTTTCCCCACCCTTTTTCTCTTGAGCTATTATTCAGAGATGGCTTTCAAACTGAAGCTCTGACTGTATTCAATCAGTTTCACAATGGAGCACAGTAGTGCAATCACAGGTGCCAATGCTCAGGTGCTGCTCCCACACCCTGCTGCCTCACTCCACCTCTCCACCCGGCCACACTGCTGAGTTTCCACCTGCTCCATGAGCTGGAAAGTCAACAGACTGGAGGGTTCGCTCAGTTTCCTCCATATTTTGCTTTTCCTTGGGAGAGCGTGATTTCTGTGCGTGCTGGACCAGTATGCCCTGGCAGCTTGGGCAGCTCTGTGTATCAGAACAACAACCGGTGCCTCTGAATTATTTACTCCAACTCACATGAACCCGCATTTCTCTTCCTTTTCTGCCCAGTCACCATGGTGCATGCTGCTCCACAGTAAGCTGGAGAGACAGATGACACAGACGATGAAGTCGCACTAGGTGATTATAACAAAATATGACAAGGCATTTATACAGCTCCATTCAGCAGCATTTCATTTCATTTCATTTGAGTTCATTACTGTGTAGCAGAACACCTCTGAAAAGTTTTTTTAAAGATGGAGGGGGGAATGGGGCAGGCTGGGTGCAGTGGCAAAACAGACCAGAGGAAACAGTTAAGACATATTTCTTTCCATACCTCCTGGTGCACTGAGTTTCCCATTCTGCCTTCAGTGGGTTTTGATGCTGAAAAGAGCCATGCCTTGGGGAAGGAACAACTGAGGAACTATGCATACGCTACTGACCCAGTAGCACAAACATAACAGGCCTTGGTGGACTGAGTCACAATGGACTGGTGGGATCCAGGACAGCTGAGTTCCATTTCTAGAGTCTCCTTTAACTGGTGGGCTCGTGCTCTTTTCTAGAAACGTTCTGTAATGACTTCCCACCATTGTTCCATCCATTTTAATTAGTAGCAGAGATGATGTTAGTGCAACCAGCTCAAGTATGCCACAAGATAACATCTATATGTGCCCACAGCAGTCCAGGGGTTAAGTACACTTGCCAATCCCAGTTTTGTCACCACTGATTAACAAAATAGTGTCATGAATATAGCACCATACACATCAAGCGAGATCAGCCAGAACCATTAGCAAACAGAGGATACCTTTGGGAGAAGCTAAATGAAGGTTGCAGCTTTGATTTTTTTAATTACAGCTTTTTTGCCTGTTATGGCATGTTAAAAAGTGTGGGTCTGGAGGTGGACCAGACAAGCTCTGGAGCCTAAACATCAAAACCAGCAGAGACAGTTCTGGACTCCATCCCTCATGGTGGCAGAAGGCAGAAGAGCCCCAGCAGCTGTGGCTGCTCCATGACACATAAGCTCTGAGACACCTCTATGGTGGCACCAGTCATGGAGACTGCTCCTGGTCACTGCAGAAGTCATGGTGCTGGAAAGGTTAGGCTTCGCAGTGGCCTCCCTGCAGGAAGGATTATCTTCTCTGCAGTCTTTCAGATCAGACAAATGGAGTTATCTCTTCCTGTGTCAGCTGCAGGAAGCTGTCCCCTGGCCTGCCATCATTGGTGTATGCAGACCCAGCCTGTATCCTTCAAACACAACCAGCCAAAGTCTGCTCTGAGAGCACAGACTCCAGTCAGAAGCAGACTTACCCTGCAAGGAATGCTGAAGGTTGAAGACTGGTTTGCACAGAAGCACCTTAGTATTTATTCTGTGATCAGCTGCAGCCCACAAAAGTGGCAATTAATATACTGCGTGCGTAAGCCTTGGCATGCAGGAGGCAAGAGGACACCAAAGGTCACCAGCCCTTCATGCAAAATGCCCATTCCTTTCTTTGCACAGTGCTGAACAAATCATAAAACCCTCTCCCGTCCTGTCAATGTCATGGTAGGGCGTAAGCAATAGGAGCCCTGGAGACAAAGCCATTAATGAGTGAAGTGCCTAACGTCCTAGGCCAAAGCTATGCTTTGTAGCCACTGAAGTGGACAAAGGCAGCTCATCTCTCTCCTCTCCACCTCCCCAAAATACACCTAAAACAAAGGAGTCAGAGGGGTTGAGAATCAGAGAGAAAAGTGGCAATTTGGGCTCAATTTTCACTTTGCACTGGAACTTCCCTGACTTCAGAATCACGTACCATGTCATCTGTGTTCTTAGCCAGACCTCAGGCATGTCTTCCACACTGATATTCCTAACACAGAAAAACTGAGGGAAAGACAGGGCTGAGTCAGTTTGAAGAGAGCCTGATGCCCCCGATATGCACCCACATCTCTGCCTGGCGAATCAGGCTGTCTGGAAACTTGAATGAGCGTGTGTTCCTCTACCACAGAAGGCCAGTAAGATAAAAATAACCCCCAAAAGCCTACATTCAGCCTGGAAGCACAGTGCTGAGCCAGGGACAATGATAATAGGAAAGCACAATAGTTCCTCAGAGCAGTCCTAAAATAATCGATTATAAATGGCAAAGGGGGAGGAGAAGGGAGTGAGGGCTATTTTATCACTGTTCTAAAAGCATTCAGAGGAAATAAATTTGGATTCACTTGACAGACAGTTCTTGAAAGCCAAAATGTGCTAAATATAATGCTGAATGTCCCTAAACCCAAAACATGTCAGCAAGAGTCCCTTGGCCAGGGTGTTCTTTTTCCCCCTTCCCTGGTTTAGCCTTTGCCCCATGATGGTTATTTGCCTTTCTGGAGAGCTTAATCAGGAGCTATTAGAGACAGTGCTCTCTAAGCTGTATAATGTTAAAAGTCCATTAGCTCACCCCAAGCAAGGCTGGCAGGAGGGAGATGATGTACTTGCTGAAGTTGAACAAGCTATTTGCATGCTGAGTACTTGTAATCACTGAGCAATGCCAGGAGAATGTGAACATTATTACACTCAGCTGCCCAGTGACCTTTCGAACACGCTCACTTTAATACAAGACAAAGTGGCAAAATGCATCCAGCACTGAACCTGCAAAAAGGGACAGATGGGTGCTTTTTAAGCAATTCTAGGCACCTTTAAAAAAAAAATTATGATAAATAATCATTAGCAAAGTCTATCTTCCTTTCCCTCTGCCACATTCACTTGCATTGTGCATGGCCACTTGTATTATGCGTGGGTTAATAAAATATGATAAATGTCTGCTTACTTTTGGTCTGACCACAATCAGCTTTATCCAGCAAAGTACACACACTTTGTTTCAAGCATATTTTCAAGTCTCCCAATGGAATTTATTGTGACTGCCACCTTTCAGTGGCTGTTTCAGCCAATTTGTAGCAGACACAAGCCTGCCTCAGCCCTCCATGAGGAGACCAAGCAGTGGAAGGGCACAGAGCTCAGGTGTCCAGCCCAGAATCACCATAGCTGCCAAAAGAAGGTTGCTCTCCACTGGAACAAGGCAATCAGGGAAAGTAAAGAATCTAGATCAAAATTAGTGCTATTTGTCACAATGACAACAGAAAAGACAGACCACTAAAAACCAGCTCTTTCAGAGCCTTTTGAGGACTGGCTTCTATTTTGGGCAGTGCTTGGTTAAAGTCCTGCTGGTATTTTGCTGCAAACAGTGACTCTGATGCTCAGTTGTAGTTTTCTGGTTAGAGCACCAGCACTTCTCTGGGCTAAAATATTGGAATATGTGCAGAAACCAATTTATCACAGCCAGACGAGTGACTGAGGCTTCACATAATATGCCTGAAGGAGCAGAGACTGCAGGCTTACACAAAGCTCTTGGTCTCTTGTTCCCTTCTGCCTTAAAATGAGTTCTCCCTACACAGCACAGAGAGTAACCCCCCACTAGCTGGTGGTTTTGTCACCTCTGAAGAAGTGACAGCATTTTCAGCATCTCCCAGAACTTACAACAACTGGAACCAGAAAAATTAGCTGCTTCTCCCATTGTCCTACTGGTCAGAAACCCTATGGAAAGAGCAAAGGCAAAAGCATGTTCCAAGAGTAGGACCAGAGCCAGGATGCCCAAGGGATATCACACTGGGAAGTGGAGCGTCTGAAGGGCACTTTTCCTTCTTCCCCACCTTTCTAATGCATCAAAGCCAGACTCTCTTGGCTGAGTCTCCCTCCCTTTTAACCCTCTAGGAGTCAGTAACACAGACTCACAAAGGAGAGCTCCTACATGCCACCAGCCCCTCACAAATTGTCCCAGTCCTTTTGCAACATCACTCAGGACAGGGAGAAGCCAGTAGAAAGGTGGCTAATGGGCAAAAGGAAAAGAAAAAAAGAAATCTTATCTGCCATAGCAGTGGGTGCAGAACTGAAGCTCCCATGGAGACATGGCTCACAGCACTGACTTGTCTCCTCTTGACATCAGCAGGGAAGATGCCTACACTGCTAGTTTAAAGCAAATTCCCTCTTATTCCAGTGTTTGTCAGACTGGCCAAGTCTCTAACCCCATGGGGCTGAGTGCTCTAAAATGGTTGTGTGAATGACTTTCAAGAACTCCCTAATAGGAAAAGCACCATGGTTCCCTTGAAACTTGCAGAGAGAAGTAAAGAGTAAAAGGTCATTGGTATCTAAACCCACTGCCTACTTTGAAATACCACACAGAGACCTCTGCATTTCACAAGTCTGTGCCAGCATATACTCAAAGGCAAGAGGGGACAACAGAAAAGGAAGAAAATAGTCTTTTGTGCTCTCTGATATACAAAACACTTGTCACCTCCCTGGGCTGGCAGCCTGCTTCATTAAGTTAACTACAGTAGTGGAGAGGAGCGCATACTAGACAGATACAAAGCTACGGCAGATCAGAATTCTGTCTCCCTGGAAGACAGATGATCCAGACAGAGGATATAATATTCTCACAAACCTACCTGGAAAATTGCTTTTCAGCCCAGTAAACAGTCAAGCCTCCATTCCCCCACAAATAAAATCCCAACACACAGAATGCAGGAAGAAAGAACAAGGTGGATACTTTTCAAAATGCTTTTTAATTAAAACCAAAAAAAGGAGCACACACCAGAGCTTGACATGGGCTAGTCAAACTGCTGGTCACCAGGACATCGAACTGGCATGAGGAAGGCTGTGTTTCTGCATATCTCAGGAGCACTGGCACAGACAGTGGGACTCCTGGGAGAGTACTCAGCCTGCCAGGCTACTGCTGCTTTGTGCTGAGCAGATTTCTCATGTGGCGATGGGAAACTTCATCCTGCAGCCCAGACTCTTCTTTCAACAAACAGAAGTTCCAGAGACTGGGGAAGAAACCATTTCAACAAATCTGCATTTTCCAAGCACTTCTGGAGAGGATTCCCCGTTGTTCCTCCTGCCTCCCCAGACAGGTTACACAGGTTTATATGGAGGCTCATCTTTGGCAACAGCCATACAGGTAGGACCCGGTTCTGCTTCCACTGAAGTCAATCCATGTCCTTCCCTGGACCAAACCGCAGCTGCACTGGGGCTCATGATCACAAGCCAGTTGTGCTCTAAGGTTAAATCCTTGTCCACTCCATCAGGCCAGCAACTTCTGAGAGCTTCTTGTGTGTACGAGTAAATTCAGGTAAATGTGAACATCTTGGCTATAGCAATGGGGTGAAGTTTTCAATTATGCCCAAGAGATGGAGGAGCTAAAGTTTTGTTTTAAGACATGACTTGGGCACTAGATCAGGTATTGAAACCTCCCTGCCATCTAATAAAGCAGTTGCCAAAGCTGTTGGTGTGCTGCTCCACCAGCCTGGTTTCTTTACCAGAAAGGCTGGGCTGAAAAAGTGACACATTTTTCATACACAATTTTTATCAGTTAGAATTTACTAGATATGCACCTCATTTGTCTGTCAAATATTTAAAAAATACTTCAACCTGCTCTAATAATCACATTTTAACACATGCATCAAGTTTGGATCAGAACAGCGTCTCTGGGATAATCAGTAAGCCCAAATTGCTGATTTAAGGCCTAAATATCAGTCACTGGCCAGCCAGCCACAATAAGTCACTCTATCCTTGAACTCTCGGAATTATTTTTGGCTCAGACTAACCCTTGTTACCATACATCTTATCCTACACACAGAAGAAAAGTGTATGTGTTTTTCAAGGCTACTGTTGCACCACAAGTTTACATACAAACACAACTTTTGCAAACGTGAGACCAGAGTCAGATCTCCCATGTCCCAGGGTGAGTCAGAAAGTTCTCAGGAGTCCAGGGAATGGTAACTGCCAGAAAGGATCAGGCCTAATACATGCATTAGAGAAGCAAGGTAGCTCCTTTGCTCGAGGTCTGGCTGATTCACTTTGCACATACCACTGCTTTAGCATTACATCCTTATCTAAGGGTAAACCTGTTTCAACAACATGCAATACATATTAATGCAATATGCACTGCAACACACAATACGCATCCAAAGAAATATGCCAATGCAAAACTCCGACTGCTCACACATAGCCGGGCTAACAAGGAAGAGTCTTTTACAAAAGACAATCAAGAAATCACCTGAAACCATGAGACCTGAGTGGTCTCAAGCAATCAGCAATATTGAGACCTAACAACAGATGCTAATTCATGAAAGAAACACAAACAGTGGGACTGAGGTAATGGCAGAGATTTCATTAGTGCAATTACATTTAAAATGGTATGTTCTTTAATAGAATTTAAATAAGGCTTTGAATAATTACACACACTAAAACTAACATTCCATAACCTTATTCCGCATGGAAAAGCAGCAGAAACAACCCTCTGGACTGTACAAGGTCCAATTAATGTTAACAATTACATTCAAAAAGTAGATCAAAACAGAAACAACTCTTTCCCCAAAAGCTGCATCATCATCTTTAAAGTCAGCTTTCTCCCCTAGTATCAGAAATGTGAAGAACAGATGAACTGGGCTTCAGCCCAGTAGATTTGGCCTCATCAAATTACCAGTAGTGCTTTCCAGCCCAGTCTCTCCTAATTTCTTTAGGGTGACGGAAGCTCATGGAAAAAGAAGTGAATTTCTGAAGCAACAGAAGGTGAGTTGTCCTTTCTCCAGGCCCAACAATGTACATAAATTATGGAAGCTTGGAAAAAAACCCTACATTACACTGTGGCTTGTGTTTACGATGCATGTCCTCTTTTAGAAACTACTCACAGACAATGGGACAGGGTGGGTGAAAAAAATCAAAGCAGCATATGAAATAGTAACATACTGTTTCAAAATCTGCACCGTCCTGCAGAACCAGGATTTATAATTTATTCAGATTGTTCTCAATAGATCCAATCTAAGATGGATATGTAAAAACCAAGAGACTAAGTCATCAAGGAAAACCAAATGAAAAAAACTGCACACTGCAAGAGTTTTTAGAAACAAAACAAATAAAAATCCCAAGAAACATTGATGAAAGCTCAGAAAAATTTATCATCAATTCTGAAGTGGGGCCTTGTGACATCATCTGGATTAATGAAGACAGAGATGGACTTCCCGGGGTTCTCAGTCACTAGCTGTTGCAACTTTTTGGCTAATCGGTCATCAGGCTGGTTGGGGTCCCCTCCATCTGACTGTGGGGAGGGGATGCTGGTGGTGCTGCCCCGCCGCTGGAGCTCCAGGGTGAGCCTGTTGGCTGCTTTGACGTGTTCGATGGCAGTTCGGAGGTGCTCGGCAGGGTCAGAGCGCACCGAGGACAGCTTCCGCGCATGGAGCATGACGGTGTCTTCGGAGAGGTGCTCCAGCATATTGCACTGCGGGATGAAGTAGTTAGGGCACATCTTGTTGACCAAGCAGTGCTGGAGATCATCAATGAGACCCAGGAGGAAATGGGCTGCGTAATCCTCCTGGGCCAGGTAGCTGGCTGGCAGCCTGTCACAAGCCCATAGCATCATGCTCCGCAGGTGATATGGACTAATGGCTTTGGGGCGGGACAGCAGTTTGATGATGATGGCTTTGCAGGCCTGGTAGGCTTGCATGAGGCTGCTGGAGATGCACTTTTTCAGCTGCACTTCACTCCTGGCAAATGACAGCCTCCATTCATTGTCCTTCTTCCCCTTGTAGGAACACGCAGGCACTAAGTAAAACCCACTTATGACTTCCTCCTCTGTGATCTTCCCATCCCAGAAGTGGTTCTCCATCAGCCAGCTCTGTGCCACAGCCGGCCAGCCTTTGAAGGACACCACAGGGACAATGTCGTACAGCATGCGGCTGCTGCCCACTCCCAAAATGATGGATATGATAGTCCCATTCTTTTCTACCTTCTCCACCTTTGGCATCCCTCGTTGGGGCTTTTTCTGGATCTCAGAGAGGACAATGCTAATGGATTCATAGAACCAGTCTGCAACTTTTGTTGGGGAGAAGAAGTAATTGGTAGCTCCATTGATATGGTCCACGATTGTGCAGCAGTCCTTCCATTTGCTGATGGTTCCTTCGTCGAACAGGCGCAGGCTCAGCCAGGAGTGGCACAGGGCCGAGTGGCGCATGTCCAGTGTGACCGGTTGGTTGCGGTCGTGCAGCTTCAGCGCGGGCACCAGCAGGGTGAAGTCCATGTCATAGTCTGTGCCCCGGGCATAAACATTCAGCTCATCGAGGTCAATGTCCACCACACCTTCCCGCACGCCGCCTGACAGCAGCAGATACTCGTTGGCTACAGGCAGCTTCTGGTCAAGTTTCTGAACCATGCCTGAAAAAGACAGAAAGAGAAGTCCTTTCAAAAAAGGCAAACAAATCCAGGATTCAGGATTGAACCAGGATTAAAACCCATTCCATGCCCAGCAGGAAAAAAAAGCAACCAGAGGTATCTATCACTTTTAGTGTGGCAAAAATATACATCAGGCCCTGCACTCAGACAACCTTTGATCTCACCTCACTCAGGGCAGGGCCTTCCCTGCATTCCTGGGAATGTATGAAGTCCATCCTAAACATCACACTGAGAGCAATGGAAAAAAGCAGAAGCCTCTGGTGAAACACAGCAAAGCTACTTCCAGGACTAAATTTAGCTTTTTAAACACCTTCTAAACCAGTTTTTCACCATACTGACATTCATTTCCATGGTATCCAAATGTTTCACCAACATTCCATAGAGAAAAGAGAATATTAATTGACTCACTATTCTTATTTTCTCTCTGGTATAGAAAAAAGCTGGACCAGCATCAGGGAGTTGGTTTGTACACGAGTGAATGAATAGCTACAAATGTTAGTTCAAGCAGGTCTAATTTTTCAATCTGCTTTACATTTACTGATGAACAAGGCAACATGAACAAAGGAAATGCATCCTTCTCTTATGGGTGAATGGAGCAGGTTAAATGATCAGGCAATTAGAGAAGCCAGCTCTGAAATTGGTTCTTCAAGCTGCAATGACATAAAATATCTGATCAGCTCCCCAGAACACAGACATGCAGACAGATTTTTATTTTCAGCACCAAAACCAGACACTCCCCTTCCCCCTGCAGTGCCCACACCAGTTGCACAAAGCCAGCTTTTCACGGGGTATTCTATATATACACCCCACTATACTGTGTCCATTGAACACGAACAGCAGACTGAGAAGAGACTCTACACAGGAGCTGAGATATTAGCACCTCACTCAGTGTTCAAATTAGGCTTAAAATTGAGCTCTGCACTTCAACTACTCTGTAGTCTGCTCCTGCTTACTGGGCTGTTTCACTGCTGGTGTTCCTCTTGTGGTTAAATGCTTTTGGTTGCTTCCCAGCCTCTATTCAGCCACCACACCTCAGCCATGAGGGAACAAAGGCCAGTGGCTCTGAATGGAGATGCTGAAGCTGTTATAAGCACTGCAAAAGGGACAGATATTTACTCCTTAAAAGCACAAATGCACTAGTTTCTGCTGGCATGTGTTACTGACTCCGGCTTCTGAAAGGCAATATGGTTTTATATCAAGGATGGTCAAATGGACAACTTCCATTAAAAGGAAGCCAGTCTTAGAGAGACAGCAGTGGGAATAACTAGCCAGAGGCATAAGAGAGTGAGCCAGAAAGCTGCCAGTCACTCTGTCAGCCCAGAAATCACAGGCAGACACATTAGGAATGTTTTTTTACTGAAACACCAATGATCAGCACTACAGTCTGAGCACCGATTCTGTCATAGTCCCAGTGACTGCAGAGCCTTTGCTGAGGTAATGCATCCCTGTAGGATGACAGACACTGTCTGTGCTGAGTGGGTCACCCTAGCAGAGAGCAGCAGCAGCACCCCAAGGCACTGAGGGAGGGCTGCATTAGGCTGAGTAGCACTGCAGTGCTTTCAGAGAGACTCACCTGTCCTTTCCTGCATGCTACGACAGCAACAAGGAAATGCTATCTGTATACATATAGGTAAGCCATGATCAGAGCAAAATCTAAAGCTCTGTGGATACTGATTCCCTGGGAAAGCCAAGGAGACTATAGGAAGAGGCCTCTGTGTAAAGCAGAATGCATCTTGGGGCAATATTCAGTGTAACTGAAACCCCGCCATGTGAAATTGCTTGTTAAATACACTTTACCTGTTTCATTCCTTCCAAGAGCACTGGACTCAGTCCATGTCGCTGCACTGAGATGGGATGGTTTTCCTGCCAGCCAGGCAAGGACATAACCCCTTCCTTTTCATGCAGCTCCAGGGGCTGCAATAGGAGGAAATAGCTCTAAAGGAGTGCTAAGAAACTCTTCCTGCTAAATCCTGAGCTAATCCCATTCTGCGATCCTGCCACACGCTGCCCTGTTCATCCTCAAAGGGTAATAATTAAGAAAAGCTTCTGCCAACCTCAAAAACATTTTCTGAGGCTTAGATACACAGTGAGCTGTGTTACCCTGATCTGTGGAATGGCGAAGTCTTGCACAGGCTTCTCTATCCCAGAGGCCAAATAAGTAGCAGTCACTCCTTTGCTGTACCCAGAAGGGGGTTTCTAATGGGTACCTAAATTGATGTGACTTCTACAGACACTACTGACACACTGCCTCTGAATCCTCTCCTTGAACCAGTGCAAGCAGCCTTAGTGCTTTACACCTCTGTTGTGAGTCCAATACCCATGAAGTAGAGTCTGGATCAATCACATCATAGGGACAGGGAGCAATTATTTTTTACTCCAAAGATTAAAGAACTACTGGCCCTAACTGTAGGGCAGCACAGCTATTCACGGTATGAAGGGTTCTGGTGGCCCATCCTGCCTCTACACTCATGCAAAATTTCCCCCTCAGGACTGTGATCTGCAGCATCTGCGACGCAGATCCGCAGATGTTCCTGAGATAGGCAGACAGAATATAACTATCCTACAGAAGAAAATGTTCAGACCTATAAGATTCAATAAAGGATGCATTTCTCTGAATATTTTAAAACTTGAAGGATGAAAAATGTTCTGCAGTGTGCCCTTTGCACCGAAACTTCTATCCCAGAGCCTTTGACTGAAAAAGAAAATCACGATTTTTCTAAAAGGTAGAGATTGTCCACTATGGAGTCTGCTGTTGGATGAGTTGCTCTCCTTGGACTGAAGAGATTCTTTGTCTTTAAGTGGGAGCAATAGACTTAATAGTCTAACCCCATTCAACCAACAGCAAGTGGGACTCAAGCCCTGCCTTCTGTACACAGCCAATGAGTCACTTGATTTTCCCTCTCCAGAACTCTAGATTGACCAGCAGAAGAGAAATATTGAAAAATAGTAAGGAAATGGTTACAGGAAATGATCTAATATATCATCAATATCTCTCTACCTGGCTAGCTGCAGTTTAAATTCAAACCCTTGAGCTCTGCTTGGCACAGAATTTCCCCTTGAAGTCCTGAAACAGCAACATCTGCAGCTCTGCCACAGAACAAGAGAAGGAATTTTTGCTAACAGATCACAGCAGCATTGCTGATCCAACTGAAGTGGTGGAGCAGGGAGTTGAGATAAGGTCCCCTTGAGGACAGTATATTTAGAATAGGCATAGAGTGTTCTATAAATAGTTGAGCTGGCCAAATTCAGGATTACCTAAGGCTTTAGGGGTTTGCAGTCTCTTCAAACTGCCCCCCTTACTCATAAATCTATTTAACATGCAAAGGGATTTCAAGGAATCCCATCAGCCAACACTGTGTGGCACACACTACCCTGTCACAAAGCTTTCATCCCAAGTTTCTACAGCCCATGAATGTACAACAAAAGTTGGCACTCCAGTTCAGCAAGCATGTAAGTGCAAATACAAAGAGGAAAAATACCAAGACTGGTACTCAACCCAAGTACTTAATAGCACCAGTGGGCCATTTGAGCTCTGTTCATCTCAGTCCCAGGACCACCTGGGAAGAGGAGGCAACAGGGGTTACAGAAAACCTAATGAAATTTATAGAAGCCCTGTGGAGTTGTCAGTAAAGACTAAACTAGAATTTGTAGGGTCAAACACAAAAAAAAATTATTTTAGCTGAAGGACCAGCTCTCATGGCATCAAAGTAGGTTCACTGATACTTAAGAAGCCTCTTGCTGCTACCAAGCAAAATACGTAATTTGCAGTAGTACCTTGTGTGACACTGAAAAGGTTGTTTGGCAAAGCTAAGTGAGAGACTGGTGTACAGTTACCACTTCTTTCTAAAGCTCCTTAAAGGAGTTCTGTTTTCCTAGATATGTAACTAGTTTAAGATCTTCCCAAGCTATTAAATTTGGCATCCTAACAGGTAAGTATGCTTGCAAGCATGAGAAAGGCAAGGAACGTGAGAATCAGGAGCACCACCTGTAGGCCAGGCTTGCCGGTTGGTTTACTAAACATGAATTCAGAGTAACACAGGTGAGCAAGTGAGTTCTACCAACAGAACTTCATTCCTTTGTTGTTTCTTCAGTGTCAAGAAAAAAAGCATTTATTTCTACTTCAAGCACTAAGATACAAAGAGAATAAAAACAGAGAAAAGAAATTTTACTTTATATAACACCTACATTTGGGACACATCCTTGAATGAACTGTGATTCTGATGCAGATGACACAGAGACTGTTCTTCCCATTAAAAAAAAAAGAAAAAAGGCAATGCAAACATGCTCTCCATCCATTACAGAATTTCAGATGAACTGATTTCATGACCATTGCAGTGTGTGCTGGGATCCACTGCTATTTCATGACTTGCTTTGTGTAAATAAGGAGGAACACACAGATTTGTCTTTGAAGAAACTGAGCACAAGAAAAATATGACATAAAAACTTATTTCTAACATATGCTTTTCCTGATTTTGGGTTCGTCCCTGAAGCCTTTCTTCCTGATGCCTTAGATGTGCAACCATTGCCACCAAAAGGAAACATAGGCAAAACAAGATGCTGTTCTGTTAGTCTAACTTGGTCTCATCAAACTGAATGGGGTGATGTTCAGGGCAGTCACTGAATTCAGGGAGACTTCTGCTGCATGGGAACTAGAGACAGGTCAAAGGAGCAATGGGGTGCTCAGAAAGGTTCCACAAAGGACAATCGGCAGAACCTTGCACACAGAAGAAGCCTTTCACAGGAATTCTGGGAGCCAAGCCAGACCCAGGCACTAACTGGTGTATGCCCCCCTCGAGTTCCCTGGCAGTCTAGGGAGAAGATATGTAGAAGGGATCTTCCTTATACACATTATCTGTTCTACAGCAAAAGCTAAGAATTGCTCACACATCCCACTGCCTCTCTCTTTTCTACTGCTTAATCCTTCCATAGGACCCAGCATAGTCAGGACCAGTCATACTCTTGATTTTTCCCCCTAGGTTCATCCTGTTTGATGCATAACCTTGAGAATGCCTTTTTTCTTCTACAGGAAATCATCACCATCCTGTAAGCCCCAAGACCTAAGGAAGTCTGACCTCCTGGATGATCAGAAAGTGGCTGGAATTGCTCAGACAGCACTAACCACACACTAGATGCTATTAGCAGACAACTAATTTGTAAGCTCAGGATGTCTCATGCTGGCCAGGCAATTCTTACCCTTGACTGCTATAAGAAATACATGAAACCCCAGGGTAGTCAAAAATACAAAGAGCTTTTGTCATTTTTTGTAAAGACACTAGACAGGGACTCTGAGGTTCCTTGACAATTCTGCTGCAAACAGCAGATCCTGCAGTACAGGAATGCTGCTCAAAGGAAAGATTTCTGCAGAGGTCTCCCAGCTATGCCTGAGCAATGCGTGTTGAATTTCAGAGGCTTCTTTAAGACAGGATGAGAGGCCGCTCTGATGCATCTGGACTGCACAGATTCTTCTGTTTCCCTTGGTAATTGCAAATCTATTTATGAGCAGCACAAGTTTTTGTTACGCAGGAGAACTGGAAGAGTCAGCTCTTTAGGGGAGTCTTTAGTTACAAAGCACATTTTGAGAGGACTGTTGGCGGAAGCAGGCAGCGGGTGGGAGAAGAGTGGGGACACTGAACCATGTGATACCAGTTTAGTCAAATATGGGATGCGAGTGAAGGAAGCTGCTCCTTGCAGACTGATACACCAGTGTCCTACTGATTCTGCTCCTTTTAGAAATCTTGTGACATGGTGACAGAACACACTGCAGGGAGACAGCACCCCCTCGTCAAAGAAATCAGCTTCTTTCTCCAAAGTCTTCTTTAAAAACAATCTTAAAAGTAGTGTCCCAGTTTTCTTCCAGTTTTCATGTGTCCTGGTGGAAGCCACCCACCTCGCTGAAATCCTGTTTGGCAATAGAAAGGAGTGTTTCATGGTGCAAGCAGGAAAAAGAAAAAAAGAAAAGAAAGAAAGAGCCCAGATTCAAAGGGTGAGCCTGTACGGTGAAGAGTGGTGCTGTCACAAACACCTAAACCCACTCTGGCACCACTCAGCAGCAGTGTTCCTGTAGTGACCTGCTTGGCTAAACCAGTCAGGGCTCAGAGACCACAACAGCAGGACCAGATTGTTTCCAGAGGGAAACAATCAGAGGGAACAATTTTCAGAGGGAGCCCCTGCATTGCTGTGCACCTCTGCTCTGGGCAGAAAGAGTTTGAGAGTCAGTTCCAAACTGAGGTTGGGTTTCCAGCCTGCAAGTCTGCTTATCCAAGAGTCTTATCCCCAGAGTCATATTAGCCAAACTAAGATAGGAATGACGAAAGCTGAAAGCCTACATGGAATATGAAGTTCAAGTAAAAGAGGTACTCTAGGGTCTGAAAAATGTGGGTGATGAGGTCTGAGAACAGCTGACAGGCAGAACAGAAGGAAGAGGGGACAGAGAGGATAGTTCTAAGAACAACTTGCTGCTACACCCCAGTTAACACCGTACACTGTGTCCATACGGTATCCATATTTTCAAATGTGCATAAGACATAAAATTCCCTTTGGAAATGGCACAAGATGCCATCTACCCTGGAACTGCAATCCCAGAGACAAAATACGCCAGGGGACAGATTGTTTTAACAGTTCCACCCTCTGGGACTGAGAGTGCACATTTGGCAAGGGCTACACAGGGTCTAGATGGGCCATTTCTGCTCACACCCCTACGGAGCACTGCTAAGTATTCAGCAAGATGTTACACTGGGGGAGACTCACCAGGGTTCCTCTCTTGGATCTGCTTACAAGGTAACAGCAGTGGGCACAAACCAGGTTGAGCATCTTGAGTGCAAACATGCAGCTTGCAGGAGAGGCTGTTCTGCCCTTGTTTTTCCCAGTCCCTTCACTGTTACTGAGATCTTTACAAGAGCACAACGACCTCAGTGTGGTACATAACACGTCCATCTACTGCAGCATCCTGGCTCAGGCAGCTGCTGCTCAGTGCTTTCAGGGGAAGAGCATTAAGAGCAAGGAAAGTACAGCATAATAACTTTCCCTCTGCAATCTTCAAGCATCCTCTGGCTTTGCTATTTCCCAAACCAGAGGCAGTATTTGCAGCTTTGTCTTTAATAGCACTGACAGACTTATCTGCTTGGAATGTCTCTCACTGCTTTGTACATAAGTTACATTTTTGTTATAGTCAGTGCCTTCCAGCACTGTGTTTCACAAGAATTCACTGTGTGTCAAAAGAATTTCCTTTTGCTAGCTTGCTAGGAAATGAAGAAATTCACCTAACCGTGGCACCTTCCATAGATCACTGAAGATCTTACACAGTTTCATCAGTCATCTTTCTTCCATGTTGAAAAGGACAACTTATTTAAACTTTGTTTAGCCAACTGCCCTGATCTGGGCCCTGGTGCTGCTACACTCTTAAGTAAAATGAGATGGTCAACGCTGCATGACACATGGAAAGGTGACTTCTGGGTGAATGCCTTCACAGTCCCCTGGGAAATACCTCAGCAGCCTCGCTTGCTAAATTAGCCTCACTCCACTGCAGCTTTGCCCAATGTAATGGAGCCCTCCTCCCCAAAACTCAATTTCACCTTCAGGATGCTCCCCTTGCAAAAGCCAACCCCAATCCCATCACTTTACAAGGGATGTTGCTGACACTGGAAAAGAACTGTGGAAGTAGGACAGGGTAAGGGTTTGGAGACTGCACAGGAGAACAAAGTCCTCAGAACAAAGTCCCCTCCCTCAAGCTCTCATCCCAATCTGATGAGTCAGCACCAGGTGCCTCTCACAGAAAACACGTGACAGCTCTTCACTGATAAGCAAAGCCATTCCCTTCCAGACCTGGGAACACATTCTTCTCCCACTCGAGTCAGCCACAGGGGCACGAGTACATATCAGGCAGAATTTGACTCCAAGGTTGTAAAAGCACTTCGGGCTTCTCTGGGATGGTTTTGTGTTCTTAGTTACTGTCTGGTATCTTTTGCCCATCCTGAAAGGGCTAAGTTGCTATACCACTTTATGTTCTGGTGCCAGTGGGCGGTGCACAGAGGAATGCCACCACACCCTCACATCCTCTAAATAACATAAAAGCCTCCACTGTAAATGCACTTTGAGCTGTTCTACCAAGCCTTCTGCTTACAGTTATCCAACACACCAAAAATTCCCTCCCCAGCTGCTAAATTACCAGCTTGCTTTTTGTCCCTTTGGTTGTTTACTACAAAGGTAAGTCACAGCCAAGAGCAAATCACAGCACTACTCCTTATGAACTGGCCTGAGCTAACACTGCCCATTGTCAGGGCCTGCCTCTTCTGTAATAACAGCTCTACCTTGCTGCAGAGCAGCAGGAGACTTGTCCTTGACTCAACAATCCTTCACTAAATCACCCAGAAAAGCTAAACTTACATGTGGAGTACACATGGTGACTAGCAGCCATCAGGGAGTTGATGAATAACCACAGCTGTAATTCATGTCCTTGATTTTCCCTTAAAATCCACTAAACTTGGCTCCTGGGGTCAATGACATGATCAGAATGGCATCCTTTTCAATTGCTTTCATTCTCTTCATCTACCAATAACTAAATCTATTTAGGTTTACACAATGGGACAGGTCAGAAAAAGAGGGAATGAAGGATGATTCCAGGAAACTAGCCAAGCACCAAAACAGAGCTGGAAATCCTGAGTTCTCTGAGTACAGAAGGAAAGCACATGTCTTCAGAAGCTTTTCTGAGGCATTTAGTGGAGAAAATTACATGAACTGAATCTTCTCTCCAGGCCTTAGAATTCATTGGACTCCATTCATACAGACCTAATCTGGCCCCTTTGACAAATCCTGTATCCGAACACTGGGAGAAGCCAAGACAGATAAGCCAAATATGGCTGAGACAACCAATGCCAGAAGCACAGTATAATTTTTCTCTTGCATGTGAGCACGGATTGGACTAGCAAGATGAGGCAGGGAAAGCAGATTCTTGTCAGAGTGCTGCAATCAAAAAGTGTTAAACAATACAGCTGTGTCTGAGATCATGAAGCTAAGAGCAAGCTTTCCTGCAGTACTAACCAACCTCCCACCCACCACTGAGAACATGGCTAAAGCCATGAGGAGCTGGATGAAGTCACCCATAGGAGATGCTTTTGCTAAAGCCCCATGTACAGCATCAGCTGTATGAAAACTGCTGATTGGCTTTCACATTCATGCAAAATTCCTCTTCATCCACATCACCAGGAAAAGTTGATAAAGGCCAAATTTGTTGCTAGCAGAAAACAAAGCCGCTCTCCTGAGGTGAATGGAAATTTCAAGAGCATTTCTCCTTGCTTTCCATGGGAGACAGGCAGAGGAAAACCTAAGCCCTCCCAAATTGCTTGTCCATGTCCCATTGCTCCTATCATTCTGCCCCAGCTTCATCTTGCAGAGGTCATATTTGACAGCAGCAAAGGTTGCTGAAGCAAAAGCCAGCAGAAGTTTCTAACCAAAATCTCAGATTTTACAGCCATTTTATTGCAGCTGAGCACTGTCATCTGTCAAAGAGCACAGCAGGAAGCACTGTGTGGATTCAATCTCCATCGAGTGCCAAGCCCACGGCTCCAGCAGCTGTCAAGGATCTCTTATCCCTGCAGCACAGGCAGCAGCCAGGAAGCATGGAACTGAATAATTAGAGTAAAAGAGAAAGGAATGAGCAACCACTGCTACAGCAGGGTAGAATCTGGACCACCTTGTGTGAAGGTATGCAGTAAAATGCCACTGTCACTTTGGCACAGGATGGCAAAGGTGAAATGCAGTCACCTTAAGAAAGTAACAATAGGAAGTCACATTGCCAGGTGGCCCTGAAAGATCCAGGTATTGCAACTTCCCTCCTTCCAGTGTAAGGTGTGGATTGGCTGGTGGGAAGCAGGAGCTGGTGGAGCTGGCAGTGCTCACTGGCCGATGTCCTGGAAGCATTTGCAGTGATATGAGGACTGTATTTTTGGAGCAGTTCTCTGTTACCAGGATCAGGGCTTGAAATGCCCTTTGCACAGAACTCCCATCCCATTTTACCCACTCTACTCACTCAGGAGAAATTCCAAGAGAACAACCACATCTGTTGCAAAGCCTTTTTGTGCTTACCTGGAATGAAATAAAGCCGCACACACACATTTATTTAAAGAAAGGCCTCTCTGCTCATCAGGATGAAAGCTACATTGCAAGGTGAAGGAAGGAGGAGAAAGCAAAATTGTTGCTGATCAAATATAAAATTCGCAAAGTATCTTCCAGAAAGCTGTCCCTGCCGATAGCTTATCCCAAAGTAATGTCTCATCTAAAAATCTAGTGGAATAATGGCATAAGCAAGGTTTGGGTCCAGAAACTGTCAGAAATTTATGCAAAAGACCTCACAAAGTAGGATCTCAAAATCTTCTTGCAATGGAAAGCTGATGACAATCAAAGCCCATTCTTCAAATCTCATCTCCTATCAGGGCTGCTTCACCTTGCTGACTTTGAAAGCTCAGGTGAGCAGAATCCCATTCACCAATCCCCCCATGTTTTAGGAAGCAGTGTTCCCAGCCCAAACATACATGAAAAGACAGGCCATGAAGTCATAAAAATGTCTTTCCAGTTTCATTTTCTCAAGCCATTTTTGCAAGGAGGACAGAGGAAAGGCAACTACTGCTCAAAATTCAATAGAAGTAGAATTCAATAGAACAGAAAATTCAGTTAGCTGACTTAGCTTTCCCTTGAAAATGTGAGAAGTAGAAATGCTTTGTTTACACTCTATTTAACAGAGAACCTCATATTACTCCAGTAATACACCTTAAGGAAAACCACAGTATACTGGTAGAATTTTCCTACCTGCATTTGAAGTTTCTTTCAAAAATTAAACTACCTTCTTTATTGTCTTATACAGTGCATAATCTGGATTTTTAACCCTATAAACTCCCTAATATATCTGTACAATCATGAAAAATGCTAAGAAACTTTGTTCACAAATGATGATAAAGAAATTATGCTTAGAAGAGGCAGGTACGTGGAGAATACAGATCCTTCAAATGGATTCAGTAATTAGAAATCTCACCTGTATTTTAAAGATATTGCTGTGAAAATACTTTGTAAAATTTCCCTGTGGATATTCAGTTCCTGCAAGGCTTGCTATCCCTTCCATGTAAACACTTCCCAGCACAACAGAGATGGATATTGTTTGAACACAGCTCTGCTACACAGCAAGTAACGAATAACACAGTGCTTGCTGGTTTCCCACTGACAGCTGGTCCACACACTGTGATTAACAGACAAAGAAAGAAGATTACAGACCTCCTAAATTTGCTAACACAGTCTTCAGAATTAATTGCATGAGGTAGAAGCAGGAATTTGAGGGTGTGAGCTGGTCCTGTAACAACGATGATTGTCCCTGAAGTCAGACAAAGCTGATGTACAGCTCATGCCCAGCAGGAACCTGAGCACAATCCTACTTGTTTGTTCCTGGCTGCACTTCAGGAAGGGGCTGGCAGAGACAGAGATAGAAAAATACTGGTTTGTAGCTGAAGCCAATCAGCACCAAAGCACAAATCGTCCACTGAGCTTGACTGCTGCTCTGGCTGGTATTTTCTACTTGCGCCCAGGTAGACCTGCCTTGGATGACGGGCTGGGCCCAGATCTGAGGCTCCTGAGCTGCTCTGCTCTCCTTGGCTCAGATACATCCCACAGGGAGGAGTGTAGAAAGACCTTTCAGATTTCCTTCCCCACTTGATGGGGTTTGGGGCACTTCCTAGTTAAGCTCAGCCAGCTCTTATCCACAGGCATAGCCCAGACGAGGGCAAAAGTATGTCAATTCCCAGTCACTGGCATCCTCTGCCTATAGATAGGGGCACCACTAGGAGGGCCCTGCAAAATAGAATTTTTTGTTAAAACACAACACCCTGCCCCAAATTATATTCTCAGTACTCAGAAATTAAGCAGGAAATATTCCAATGAATTTTGTGGTTGAGGAAGAAGCAGCAATTTACCCCTTCCCAGAGAGATGGCTTCTGAAATCACAATGCTACTAAAACATCTCTTTGCTTTCCCACGCTGAGGACATTCTACTTTGCTGCTGGTTCTTTGGATCACCATATTGAGCTTTAAATCTTACTTCAAACTTTATTGCCAGTTACCCAGCCGTCTTAACGAGAAGGCAGGAAACATTCCGCCGTGCTGTGAGTATGTTCATTGTCCTTCCGTGTAAAAGGTCCCGGGGAAGCTGTGACAACTCCAGCAGCAGCGCTGCGTGCGGTGCTCTCTGCCGGCAGCAGATGGCAGGAGCGCACCGGCGTGCGCGGCCGCGGGGCTCGGCAGCGGAGCGAGAGCCGCATCCGGGCGGGACACACCGGGAATGCCCTCCCGCCGCACCGGGACAAGGCACCGAGACACACACACACCAACATCCCTCCCCACCACCTGACAGGCCTTACAGTGGAGAGCAAGCCAGCTCCGACACAGTTACAGCTTTGAGACCAGCACCAGGCTACCAAACCATCATTTTCACCGGGTGTACGCCAGGAGTCCTCTGGTAGCAAACAATGTACGGGGTGGGAGCGAGATGCAACTCTAAGAAGGGATAAGCCAGAAGATAGACACCAAACCTGTCTACAAATCCTATTTAATGCCAGATTTTCAGCTTGTGATGACTGAAGGGAAAGGCCAGCATTTTGTCTAAGCCATCTGTACACAGCTCCTTTTGTGTCGTTTCTCTTTGAGTATTTATGCCACTTTGCACAGCAGCACAACTGAGCAGGCAGTGAGCACCACGGCTTCAAAGGAGAACAACTGCTGTTTATAGAAGCACTGTCAAGAATTTATTGCTAATGCATTGTGGTAAGTTATGAAAAGAGAATGAATTATTGCAGGTAAATTTAGTTCAAAAATTAGATTTTCTATTTCTTCATCAAAAACCAAGTAAGCTCTCAGCAAGCACAGAGCTGCACAGCAGTTCCTATGTTCAAAGGAAGCAGGTACTTCAGTTTAAGGACAGAGCCCTCCAGAGAGTCGGATTAAAGGTGAAATCAACATCTAACTAATCAGTTTCTCCTATTTATTTTCCTCCTCAGAACAGAGTGAATACAATAAAAGTAATCTAGGAGCATTCAAAATTAAATGCAAAGGGGATCATCTAGGAATGCACATACATTTATGTGTATTTGAAGAGCAGAGCTGGGATTTTGGAACTGTTTCAGGGCAATAAATAGAGAGTCTATCTGGAAATGGGGGAGGAGCAGAAAGCATTAAGAAAAAACCAACAAAAACAGTGTTCTTGGAAAGTCCTGTTTGCCTGTTTTAATCCAGTGTATAAAATTTCTGAACTAAATAAATTTAAAATGCATCTAAATAGTAGAGACAGAGGAAGTTAAAACCAGCTTCTTAGTCAAGGGAATTGTATTCTATTTTGTCAGTGTGACTTCTCAGAGATTTCAAATACAGACCCTCCTCTGTGAGCAATGTGCTGCAGAAGCTACAGCTTTAACAGTAATACAGTTAGGTTAGAGCATGACTCCACCTGTAGGACCAAGATCCATCAAACTGTCCATGTGTCAGCTGAGTTATGGGCCAGCAAAGGAACAAATCCAGAGTGGGAAGTGGTTGTGCCTAATGCAGCCTTAGATGTGTGTGCTCTAACAGACAGCTGTGAACATCTGGCAACACAGAACACATCTGGAATGAGAGATCATAAAAGGAACAAACCCAAGCATCCTTTGAGTTTACACAAATAGCAAACTACCACCACAAGCAGTGTGTTGGGAATGCTGCCACTGCATGAACTACAGCACTGAGCCCAGCAATAGCATCAGCTCTCAGTGGGGCTGGGTATCTCCTACAGACACTTCTGGAGCTGCATTTAAATAGCTATTGTCACACCCACACTGTAGCTGTAGGCCAGCAGAAACCTTAATGGAGGACACAAACACATATTTCTCTACCCCAGAACACTCCCCAGCCTTTGAACACCGCTCAGACACTGTCATAGGAGACACTGCTGGGATACCTCTCTTGCTGGCTCCAGACATGCATATCCAGAAGCAACTCACCAGCAAGCCCATTTCAAGCTCCAGAACTGATTTCCAAATTTTGGAACATAATCGCTGGACAGGACAGTGATGCAGGATGTCCTGTCATGTTCTTTCTTCCCCCGCCCCCAACCCCAAATTCAGTCAGGAGTCTGGAAAAAGGGAGGTGGGTGGATAACTCTAAATCTTCATACCCATTTTCCCATTCCACTCCAGTTAAAAGGAAAGGGCCCAGCCCCAGCAGTCAGTGTGAGAGACAGGGCATTTGTTGTAAGGGGGCTGGGTGGAGGGCCAGTTTAAAGACCACGGGAGGCAATTCTCTCCTTTGGGGTAGTCAAGGTAGCAGGGACAACAAAAGGAACAGGTCTGGAAAATAGCAGAAGCAGAAAAAGTGAATGAAGTGGCAAACAGAGCCCACATAGGGCCATAAAACTTGCAGACTCCATGAGAAATAATTATCGAATCCAATGGAATGTGGTCTGGGTTTAAAGCAAAATTGTGGCAGTTCAGAAGACACACACAGGTTTTAAGCATTGAACAGCAACATTCACTAGAGCTCCTTGACTTTGTTGCTCACTCTGCCAAGGGTAGATGAGCTGGGCATAGAGCAGAGAGGAGCCAGAGACTCTGCAATTCAGAGTCATGATTTTGAAAGCCCAGAGTATTTCAGCTCAGAGGCCTCAGACCAGAGTTTGTGTAACAGAAGAAACCAATGTGGAAACAAGTGAAGCAAAGACTGCTTAAAGCAGGGAGGAAATGCAGGAATTGGGCTTCAGGGGAGCCTGCATTGCTAAAGAACAATCGCTTGATTGCACGAAGGATGAATGCTGGGAGATGTCTGACTCTCCTGCCTGCTTGAGATGCTCAGCACACAAACAGCCCTGGCTCAGTGAGCCCCAAACCACAGCTGCATTCTCCACACCAGTGGCTGAAGTGAGAGCAGCCTCTCTCACCTACTTCCCCTCCTGCTCAACTGAGCTGAGCTGAATTTGTGATCATCACGCAAGCCTTGTATCCCTTGCAAGCTGAAGCACTTTTCCTGCTTTTCCAAACACCTCAACTAGGATCAGAGGCTGTTCTGGCAACCCTTGTGTTCAAAGCCTGGAACATGGACTTAGCCCATGGAAACATGGAAGGAACACAAGGTCCATTGCTTGACCCCATGCTACAAGCTGCCAGACTGCCTTCCTGACTTCCTTCCCCTGCTCAGAAACAAAGCTGGAATTCTCACAGCATCATCTACTGGCTCCAGAAGCTGGAGCTTTAATGACAGCATAAAATTTAACATCACACTTGATCAAAACAAGAAACAAAAAAGGCGATTGTGAGTTGGCACCATTGCAAGGTGCTCAGCTGGTATTTTGCCCCCCGCACTGGAGAATGGCAGGGGCAAGCCCAGCCACTAGAGACTTGCACAAACACAGCTCGGGTGTAAACCTCCTTGGCCCCTGACTGCTCAGGGCAGAGTTGGTGTGTGATGGTGGGAGCCAACCTCTCTGCTGCCATGGCAGTGGCATGACATGCCAGCAGCCTCCAGGGTAACAGAGGAAGACATTTTTTACCTCTTCTCTATTGCTTCAAATGCGTGTCTCCACACACCATCCCACTGTCTGCCCTTCAAGGTCACACACCATTGAGGCAAGGGCTGGGACAGACAACCACATTGCTGGCAGCATGGATGCTCTTCCCATTTTATGTCTTTTAAAAGCTGTTAACTTGAAGCAGAAAGAAAAATAATCAATAAACTGAGGAGTTACAGTCTCTTTTGGGTATCTTAAGAGCCTGGCTTTTGGTTATTTTCAGCAAATTAGTGTGGGGCTCTTACACACTCATTTCTGCTCTCTGTGAGGTGAAAGCAGGACAGCTGCCAGCTCTGTGACTCATATAAACACAGGGGAAGAAACATAAAACAAGCTGCCTGCTTGCTCTTTCCCAGGGTTTAATCACACCCTTTGTAACTATTTGATGTGCCTGCTCCAGTGCATCCGAAGTTGCAGCACCAGAACAAGCGGGGCTGGGGCTGGGCTTCAACAGCTTTTGCACAGAATTGCTGCCAGAGCCCCATCTCAAACTTCTCACTGAAGAGGAGGAAAACAGAGATCTGTCTGCACTTTTGAGACAGTAGCTCTCAACAGTCCCTGGCAGCTGGACAGAAATAACTCTTATGTTTTGTTACAAACCATTTTTGGCTAGGACACACAAGAAGATCCATTCTCATCCATCACCTCCATGTATCAACCTAACACCTACAGAGCTGTTCCTCCCAAAGTCTCCAAATCCTGAGCCATAGACAAGTATTTGTATTGGATTCAAGTTCAGGCACTCGGCAATGATGTGCTGGAGGTCCTTGACAAATATTCAATATTTATTATTTGGCCTTATTGCCAATTCTTGTCTTCTGTCTTTTTCTGAAGATCCAAGTTTCTGGAGTCCTAAGGCAGGGCAAAAGTCTCAGCTTAAATTTATGTAAAGAAATGAGCAATTCCTATCCATCACAGCTGCAAATAACCAAAAATACCCCAAAGGAGATGAGTCTCACTTAAAAGCAGAAAAAAAACAGAACAGAAATAAAAATACACCAAGAGCTCTTAATTTTAGAGTCCAACTCAGCTTCTGAATGCCTCAAGTTTAGCAAACCAGCTCACTGCTATTCCCTCTAAGCTTTCCTTCAGATGGCTGGCAGCAGCTCTCTCTACAAATTTATTGAGTAAAAAAATGGTGAGGTAAAACCCACTGGGTCTCATATAGAGAGATGGAGAGATGGCACCGAGGAAAGGGACAGAGGGATCCCATGTATTGTTCCCTGGGACAGTGATGTCCTGGGAAAACACTCCAAAAAGGAATCTGCCTGCAGCCCCAGGGATGGCAGGGGCAGGGTATATTCTTCCCTGGACAGAGAGCTTCCTCCTCTGGAGCGCAGGAATGCAGTGCATCTTTTCCTAGCACCTACTGGTCCCTGTATTGCTGTGATCTTTTAAGTGCCCACTTTCACATCACAAACTCTGCTGGATTGATTTCTAATATCCCTTCACAGTTCTTCCACACAGGCAAACTCCCTCCAGACTCAAAGCAAAACAGCAGCAATGTACACTTGTACTGGAGGTGTTAGAAACACCACAGTGAGCAGGGAAGAAAAGCTCTGTTCCAGGGACCACTTCCTGCCAGGTCCTGCAGTGCAGCACAATTTGGGTGCTTCTGCCAGGGACAGTAGCAAGAGGCTTCCAGGAGCTTAGAGAGCCCTCACTTGCTCACCAGCTTTACCGCTGGGCTCCTCGCTTGCTTCCCTGCTCAGCATGAGTTAATTATTCCCACCAGAACGTAGTGCTTGCCCCACTGGGGCATCTGGAAGAAGCATTCACACAGGGCAAAGTGACTTGGTGCAAAGGGGGACAGAAAAGCAAGTTGAATTCGGCAGTTCTTCTAAGGCAACACACACCAGCATATCCAAAAGCCGGCTCCTGCCTTCCCTTCCAGCTACTGTCATAGCTCTCACAACCCCACACCAGGCCAGGCAAGGCTCTGTCCAGGGCTCTGCGCACCTCCAGCCTCCTCCACCTTCGGCTGATGTCCCAGAACATCCCCTGGCACACTGACCAAAGGAAGGGGACAAGCCTATCAGCACCCCACTTCACCCAGCTCTCAGGACTGCCAGACCTCTGCTGATACCCAGAGCCCAGCAGCAGCAAACCTCTGCAGTGCCACACTCTAACACCAACAGCTGCAGCCTTCATCGCTGCCTGAGGATTATCCTCCTCTGACCCCCCTCCAGCTCTTCTCTGTGATCTGCCCACCCCACTCCACAGCTTGGCACAAGGCCAGGCTCCCCCGCCTCCAATCTCCGTTACTCCATCTGTCCAAGTCCTGGCCTTTTTCAGCACCCATCTGATGCACTGGGGGTACAGCCACTAAGCCCCAGAGCCTTCCATCCATCAGACACCTCCCAAAGGGCTCCTCAGGAGCTCACAGATAGTGACAAAACGAAGTTTTGAATGCCATGTTCCTTGAGACCACTCATTTTTCCTTCCCCCCCCATCTGTGTGCACACAGGGAGCCAAGAGCCTCACTCCCTCACTATTTCTGGATGTGGGCAGACCCTCCTCTGCCTCTGCTATTGAAGATGTCTGACATAGCAGACAGGCCAGCGCCTGGCATTTGGTTACCTTTCAGGCTCTCTGTTTAGCTTCTACCCAGAGATAACAGATCCCTGCCAAGAAACTTAGTTGTCACGGAGACCATTTTCAAACAACAGTTTGCTAGAAACTATGTTATTATCTAGGGTAGCACATCTCCACTGTGGAGCACTAGGGTTAACTGCCTGCTAGCTCTGCCTTAGTTAAAATACAGCCTCAGAGAGAGAGAGAGAAAATCAAAATGAAGTTGGCAGCATAACCAAGTCCCAGAGTTCATAATTTCACATACATACAGGATTCTCTGGAGGCAAGGCAAGGTCACCAAAGAGAGCTGTGCTCCTCCTAGTGTCATGGTTCTGCCTCCCCCTCACTCTCCTACACTGATTTTATAATCCAAATTCAAGCCAAAATGCAAAGAAACAGATCCTAGCCTTTCACTAACACTCACTGTGTCTCCTCTGGGATCTACATATTTCAGGTGGCAATATTTAACTTAGAAACAAATGAAAGCAGAAGCAGTTGTACAGGGAGAGCACAAGACCAGACAGGTGGGTTGGGATGGTGCTGAGCAGAGGGCTGGCAGGCGCCTAATGAAAGATGTAGCCGAAGGGCATGCAAAGAGTTTCACTCTATGGATGCAGTTTTCTAGCTCCCACTGCATGTTTCCTCCCAGTCCTGGTAGAGGACAGATCTCTAGGGCAATAAAAGCTCCTTTTTTATTTGCCTCTGCCTTCAGCAATAACAATTCCTATTTTCTCTGTTTCCTTCTTCAGACACTGGGTTAGCTAAGAGGGAGAAATCTGCCACTTCCACCCCTCTTACATTACAAACAAAGCTCCCTCACAGCGTCATTATGAGCTACCAATAACTTCACCAACAGGGAAAAGGCAGCCAGGAACAAAGAGTGCATGTGGGTAATAGGGAAGAGTTACCCTGCACGTAATCTTCAAAACCAGCCAGAAATAAAGCAGTTGCAGGAAAGAAAGGCATTTGCAAAACTACCAGGTGTCAGCTGATCTATTTCTAATTGCCTGAAATGACAGCTCCTGACAGCATAAAGCTAATCTTACATCTCTGGAGAGGAGTTTCAAAGGTAGGAGATATTTCCTGGCACGGGGAAAAAGCTGAGCTGGGGATTCAGGTTATAAGGCACATAACAGAGTGGGAGCCATTTTAACGTCTTCAATCACTTACTACAACACAGAGCTTTATTTGGTGCAGCTTCTTCCGTACAAAACACGTAAAAATAGCAACTGGTGAGACATGAAAATCAGAGAGAGTGAGCTTGTGCCAGAGAAATTTAAGGGCAATGATGATCTGCTGTTATGGCTTCAAGCAGTGATTTAAGAGTCCATAATTAATTCTTTGCTCTATGCTGGCCATGAATGAGGGGGGAAGTATCAAGGTTTATAGTTCCATTTTCAAGATAAAGCAAGCCTGAAAACGCACTGGATGGAAAGAAACAGAATTTAGCAAAGAACTCAGAATGTGAAGTTGAGAGTTTCATTCCGTACCAAGTTTTTGCTCAGTCTCCTACCATAAAAAAGACCTAGACAGTTAAGCTTCTTATGCAGTTTGTCTAGAGATGAAATTCAGCACCAGTTTATCACATGGCAAAGTCTTCTCTGAAGAACCTTGCACTAAAAGAGCAGAAAGTATTAGCAGGTAAATTCTTTTTACTATATACAGTTATTGAAATCTGAATTCAGCCTACAGGGTCAAACTAATGATTACAATAAAATTTTAAGCCCCGAATTTCTTTTCTCCTTTTTTTTTTCTTTTTTTTTTTTCCTTTTTTTTCCAAGAGACTGGTCACTACATTTTCACACTTGCTTCTCAATAATGTTCATTTAGGATCTCTGTCGATTTGTATAAACTCTAAAAATTATCACACTGAGAGGCCCTCTATGTCCTCAGCACCATGGTGAATGCATGGTGACTCCCTTAACCTAAGCGGTATGTTTTTACCTTGGGAAAACAGGTTCACAGCCCAGCATTAAGAGACCATTTGGTCCCTTATTGGGCCACTGGAGGCCCCTAGAATTAATGCTGAGTGTAGGGAGAAAGTAATCTTAGAGGGGAAACAGCAACTCCAGAAATATGTCTCCAGTGAAACAGTGGGTCTTAGAAAAAAATTGGAAAAAAAAGGTAAAATGCTGTGCTGAATTCTGTGGTTTTTAAATATCAAATAAATCCACAGAGCAGTACAGAATACAGAAATCCACTATGGCCAAGATTGAAACATTCTGAAACTTGACTTCCTTTGGAGTTGAAACAAAGGACATAAAACCTCTGAAATTATTCACAAGAGGGAAAATCTAAAAATATTTCAGGTACTTAGGTACAGGAACAGCAAATAGAAAATACACAAAACATTTCAAAAACTTCAAGTGCTCTGTTCCAGAAAAGAAACATCAAATCTCATTATTTTTCCTTACCATGGAAAATCAGGGCAGTGCAGTCTTGTGAGTTACCCCACTCAGATGGAAAATGATCAAAGGTTTTTGCTACAGCTCTGCTTATCAGGTGTTTAAAACAGCTTCACCCATGACCTTTGCCTTCCAGAGCAGGATGCTCTGGACTGAGAGGCCAAACCGTCGGCCAAGAGCAGCAGAGGCAAACTTTTTCTTCTCGGTAAGCAGTAGAGGACACGTGTGTGCCCAAGGGAGAGGTGGTGCCCATGCAGACGGACAGGAGTGGGATTCCATCCGACAGCACCAGAAACCCTCAGCCAGGCCTGGCTGCCCCAACACGCACAGGACAAAGGCGAACAAGCTGGAACCCAGCCGGGAGCACTCTGCCAAAGCTGTTTGCCAGAGGGAAATCCCAAAAGACTATGGCCTGCAGCCAATGGGAACAGGGAAATTAAAGAAGTCCATCTAAAGTTGACTGAATTTCCTTCCCCTCCAATTGCTCTGCAGTGTCCTCAGGACCGACGGGGTCTTTCTGTGGAACAGGTGTCAGGATGAGGAGTGGAGCTCCTTTGGAAAAACCCAGAATAGGCAGAAGTATTTGTGAGGGTTTCTCACCCCCAACAAAAGCCACTCCTTGCTTTAGTGACAAATGACCACTCAAACCACTGTTTCCACAGAAAAAATGCCAGTGTCTTGTTCACCTAAGTGACATATATGAGCAGCAGCACCACATAAGGACTTAGGAAAGATCTGGTGCCAAGATGGACACCAAGCAGCAGGTTCAGGACCACAAAACACGACTGGATTTTCCAGAGAGTGGGAAAGGACCCAGATAATCCAAGTAATTTCTAATCTGGGAAAGTACAACAAAACCAGAGAGTTTCGTATCCACAGTTCACACCAGGACTTGGCCCCCTTTGCTCAAAAAAAGCCCTAGAGATACTCAAACAGAAAGAAATGAGACAGGGAGATCAACCAAAACCAATTAGCAGACTCCAGCCAGAAGGCAGAATTATCCTTGCCATTACTGGCATGCTGAATTTGAGCTGCAGATGAAGGCTGCAAACTTTGACAGTAGGAGAAAATCAGCTTCAGGGCTTCCAACAGGCAGGTCCCAAACCACGTAGTTAGATTTACTTAACAAACAAAATACACTACAACTAGCATTTTCTCTTGTCACTGTTAAGTGGGGATTTTCCAGTTTGGTTTTTTTTAACTCTTTGTAGTTTCCTGAAAAGTTACAGGGTAGGCACTGACTTTCTTAGTGAATATGTAGCCTCCAGTAAGCTTGTTTCTCCCATCCACCTTTCACAAGCCCTGGAGCAGTTGAATATTCTTTTTTAAAGTTAATTGAGTTGGGCTGAATGAGCAAGATGTCAGTCAGCAAAGCACCAGCATGTTCTGAGGGCTAAAAGATCCAGAGGGGTGGGGTAGAAATGAAGAGTTGAAAAGGATGTGACATATCTATCCCCAAGACTCAACAGATCACTGTCATGAGATACCACTGGTCTTTCTTTCCATGGCCAGTTATCCATGCTCATGTATATGTGTGGGCAGACACCAATCCCCTTTCTCAAGATGCAGAGCAAGTAGTAATCCCAAAATAGCTCCACTGACATCCAAAATATTTCTCCGGGAGTAAGGTACAACTCAGTGAGAGCAAGGACACCAAAGATAGCCTATACCAAGTTTGTAGCTCTCCTATCCTGGACTGATTTATTAATTTCTTCTGTGCTGGTGATTATAAAGAGGGGGAGGGGGATGAGGAGACAGAGACAAGGCCCTTGTGTGCAATGAAATTAAATGCACAGCAGCAGCCATCATTAATGATGCATTATGGAGTAACAAAGGGAGCCTGGCTGATTGACACTCCCTAACAAGTTGTGTATAATAAACACTTCTCTCTGAACAGAAGGTTCCTGATTATGGGATATGTTCCCCCTCATGTTAATGATGATGTTTATTGTCATAAACGCACCCCACTTCAAAGGGGAGAGGCACCCAAAATAAAAGGAGGATTGACTGGGAGATGCTTGACTGAAGAAGCCACGAGGCCACCTTGCTGAGATCCATACACAGCAAAATGCGCAAGGCTGAAAAGTCATCCAGGAAAATAAATGGCTGCAAAACAAGTATGAAGACCAGGGGCATGGATGGTCTGGATTTAGCTTCCTCAGAACAGGATCTGGACTGTATTTTTATGATCTTCTCTAAATAGATGAGTATTAGTGTAGAACCTTGGTTCCTCACATTGCACATCAGCTTCTATGTAGAGCACAGAAGCTGCCTGGGGAGCCTGCTCAGGGGTACATGCAGCCCTGCTCACCCACATGCTCAGAGGAGCACCCCAACACAGGAGACAGGCTGCTTTCCTTCTCAGCACCAGCCTGGCTCAGGGGTTGACAGAGCAGATACGAAAGCCTCAGCACTTAACCAGGACTGCCCACTCTGAACTGGTGGGGATCCAGCCAGTTCATGCTGATACATCCCTGACCCCCAGGTTCTCACTTGCCCTCAACAGCTCGTCCTTCTCTCCCCTGATAACTCTTAATGCGATCACTGTTATCTCCATCCCTCATCCCTCTAGCAGTACTCTCTTACTCTTCCCATTTGACCCTAAAGATTAGCTCTGCACAGATCTCATGAAAGTCCACAGGTGACAGACTACAAGCCACTGCTGGTTGGGTTCAAGCCACATCCCCTGAAGCAGGTGGAGTCCAAGCCAAGGGCTGTAGGGTCTTCACAGGGTTAGGACACATCCCAGTCCACTCAAGCCATGTAGAACTGCGCCAGTTCAGATTTCCCAAACCCTGTCTCACCAGCAGAGAATTTATCTCCAATAGAAACAGGGTCATCTAGTGAGGGACAGAATTCTCTTAAGGCAATACTATCTTTCATTGCAGGGTTTGAACACCTTTTGCTCCTCAGGAGTGAATCGAAAATAAAACGGGATGAAAGGACACAAGATCAAGAGAAGCACAGGGATTATTCCTAACCAGAAGTGTTCATATTCAGAAATGTATCTGAGCAAGCACCCCAAACAAGCCCATTTCCAGACAGTTCTACAGGCCAGAGGTTAGGCCCCGAAGCATGTCATGTGGAAGGTTGCTGGCAGACATTGAACAGAGGTTGTAAACTCTTGAGTTTCCCAGAGAGCAATTAAAAGAGAAAGGCAGGAAATTTGCAGCTCTGTAATTAATGCCAGTGAGAAGTCAGAACAGAGGGTGACATCACCACAGCTAATTACAACTAAGGGGAAGGGTAGGACTAATCGTTATCCTGACCCTGTGATCCATATCTGACTTGTTTCAATTGTGCTCCTGGCCAGACTTCCCAGGATGAGCATGATTCCCATGGCATGTTTTTGGCTCTGTTTGTCCTAAGCACGTGTGAGGCCACAGCCCCATATATTTCACATAGTTATTAAAAAAGGAGAGTAGCCAGGAATGAGTCTGGGGACAGATCATAGGGCTGCCCATGGGTCTTGCAGCAAGACAGTCCCTTAAGGCTTCTGTTGTAATAAGATCCTGTAAGGCACAGAGGAGCTGCCAGGCCTGACCTCTCTTCCCCTTCCCGCATTTAACTGCCCAAATCCCTTTTTCCACACCCACCCCAGAGCTGGCATTACTCCAGCAGTCAGAAATAAGTAGACATCTGGCACCAAATGCGAGTGAAGCACTTCTGCACTCCTTGTGCCAAGACAATTCTCCCCAGGCTGTCACCATCGGTGGCCTGGAAGCTGCTATTTCCACATGCGCACAGGGGATGGATGGCAGGGCTCTACAGCTCATTGCCATTGCTGGGTAGATGGGCCACAGAGCAACAAAAGCCAGAAAATGCAGGAGTTGCTTAAGGAAGGTCTGCTCTCATCTGCCAGCCAGACCTGGGAAGACACTATTGATATATCTTGTTGCCCTGATGCTATCAGTGTTCTGGGATGAGCCCATGAAAGGAACTCTGTGCCACCACAGGAAAAAGTCAAAGGTATGTCCAGATCTGAAAAGCAGTGGTAGTGCTACACAAGATCACTAAAACTTCAGGGTACCAAATTTTCAGTCATGGTCTTCAGCTGCCCCATTCAGCCATTGCAGCTGATCCTCACAATCTGTTTAACCCTCTGACTCAGTGGTATTTAGCTCTCCCAATGCCATGCAAAAGGATACCAGAAGATTGACAAGTGGTCTGCAGAAATGCAACACTACAGCAAAAAATCCCTCTGAAACAGGAACCGAAACAAGGCAGCCAGCATACTGTAGCTTGTGCCCTCCACCACCCTGAAGGGACACGCATCCACTCTGCCATGTAAAGGAAATGATTTCCAAGGTTGTTTGAGTGAAAAGGCATATCAGTGGTGGGAGCTGTCAGTTCCAAGGAAAACTAAACAAAGTAAAACATTAACCAGATAGAAAAAGAAAAGCTACATCCAGAAGAAAGGGAAGGGGAAGTTGCATCGTCTTGGTTTTATTAAGATTGTTCTTTATAGAAAATGTGACGTTAGTATGTGGAGTCACTATTTTGGCATTGCATGAAAGCAACAGGCTCAGTGCAGAAGCGGGGAAAGTAAACGGTTTCTGATGAACTCTTCAGGGTGAATCCAGTGCAGCAAGTTAAACCTGACAGCACAAAGAAAGGAAAACCACTGTACAGAATTTTACTTTGAGTCTTGATACAGGAGGTGTTAGTAACACACAAAAATTATTTTTAAATGCTTTTCTAAATCACTGTGTATATGAAGCACACCTGCCAAAAATATTTAACAATTAAATTGAAATATTGTCAGAGACTGCACATATTATATGTTAGTGAAAATTTCTTGGTAGCATTTAGATACGCTTCAATAATGCTTCAAAGATTAAAAACATGATGGAAATCTACAGCGTGGCTTCAAAGTAAGACATCAGTCAGTTTATACAGAAAACCACAGTAACAGACCTCTAATACCTACCTGCTAGTCTGCAAAGGTTCATTACAAATTCCTTTTAAAATCTTCCTCACATCCTTCTCCCCTTTCCCTATTCTTGTTTTCAAAAAGACTGCAGGAATCCCCTGGATTAAGGGAGAACTACAGTCCAGTAGCATGCAATATTCAGTCAGTCCTAAGGCTATTACAGCACGCTGCTCCCATGCAGAGATAAGCAGTGGGTTAGAAAAATATCTGAGCAGTTCCAAACATCAAGATGATTTCACACCTCGATGGAAAATATGCAGGCTAATATTGCAGCAGTCATTATGGCATTCAGCATACAGTCATGCTAAAATCCACAGAAGAATATAGCTACATTCCTTCATAGGATTAGAAGACTGATCCATACACCACTGAAACCAATAAGATTTTTTTCCATTAAGTGGGAACTGGGTTGGATTCTATAAAACATTTACTCAGTGAGCTTTCCCGAGACACAGAAATGCAGAACAGCTCCACTGTCAGTGCTGACATACACCAGCACACAGTGATTTGCAATGCAGACTGCACGTGCTTATTTTCTTTCCTACTAGAAGGGAAGAGCTGATTACAGAATGGGGTACGTAATGAGGTTACATAGCTGGGCACTGCAAATAATAAATAAACAGGAAAAAATACATGAACTCATGACCACCTAAGGAATAAAGCTAAGGTAAAATCAATAGCAACACTTTTGCATATGCCAGAAAGGTCATGCATGCAGCTTTTGAGAACAGTCACATGTTAATGCGATGTTTTGAGAAGAGAGTTTAGATGACATATACAAGCAGTCCTAGCAGAATGCAATAGTTCTTAAAGAGCTTTAAGTGGCAAGTTTTTGTAGCATATAGACTAATATTTTATGACCTCTGAGCACACAGGCTTCTAAAGTCACAGAAACACACTAAGGCAACCTAACACATATGTATGGCCTTAAAAATCAACCCCGCCATCTGTGTCACCTGCTGATGCAGGTGAAGGAGATGACCCAGCATGTGTTTGAAAGTGTCACTCGAAGCCCTGTGGTGAGTGCTAAGGCGACAGGGGCAGAGCTAGGGCTGGGGCATCAGAAATAGAACTGGAATAGAAACCCGGCAACATTTGTGTGCGTGTTTGTGTGTGTGTGTGTGTGTGTGTGTGTGTGTGTGTGTGAAGAGTTTGGCAGGAGGAAAAAAGCCAGCACTGAACATTGTCAGGAGGCCTTCGCCTAACAATCCTGGCCAAAAGATATTCAACTGCAGCAGATTTCCAATGTGGGAAGTCTATTTCCACCCCGAAGTTTTACAGAATGGACACCAGAGCCTGAACCTCCCACGACGGAAAAAGCCATTTCAACAGAAATCTAATGAATGGCTGATGATATTCCTGTCTACTAAGACGTATTAGATAAAACTGATGAAAAGCAATTAGCACAGAGGATAGTGGATGGAGGAGGGGAAGGTAGAGAAAAACACAAGCAATCAGGCCCACAAACTAAGAATTGTTCATGTTTGGTCATAATGTTTGTTCCAGCAAAACAAGCTTTGTGAATTACATGTTTTGGATCAAAATCCTTGGGAAAGATTGTGCCCCACAGCCTGCTACAGAGCACATCCCTGGCTGGTCTCAGAGAGAAGGACATGTGTTGTACAAGCCCACCCACTCAGACTCAGCAGCATTACCTTCCTGTTAGCAGAACTCTTGAGTTTCATATCCAAACCCCTTGAAAAAGAGGGTCTGAAAAGGAGGGTGGATAATATACTTTAAATTCCACTGCTATGAATAAGGGTTGTTTAAGAAGCCAGAAAACATGCATTTATCTCTTCAACATTTATCTCTTTAACATACTTGGAGATTCTTTTAGTCAAAGTTCTGGAGGCAAGGGTTCAGCAAATGAAGATGGAATGAGAAGGTATTGAGCTGCAAAATACAATGGCAGCCACATCAAAAAAGCTCACATGAGTGAAAAAGCCAAGCAGCTGATCTGTCTGCACAACTGAACGGCTTTGTCATTTATTTTTAAACACTGTTATTGCTCATGATACTTACATCTACTTTTCCTTTCTCACCCACACTGGAGCAGCTGCCCTGCTTGTGTGAAAAAGGAACTTGTGAGCTCCAGCACTCATTAGGGTGATGCCTCACACAAGCAGGCTCTAACTGGGATGGCACTGCAACAAGTCTGTGCAAAAGGCAAAAATGACAGGGTGGGAGCGAGATCATGGCAAAGAAACAGTGTTCAACACCACTAGAAAAACAATCCTGGGTCAGTTCACCGACTGATGAACGGACTGTCTGACAGTGACAAGGAGTAAAAACTTCAGGGGCAAGTTGTAAAAGGCAGAGTAGCCTACAGCAATACCTCCTCTGACACACCTTCCCGGGCTTTCAGCAGCGTGTGGCTTAGAGGTTTCTGCATGCAGCCTTGTAAATGCTAAACAGTCACTTAACAGGCAAATTGTCTATGAATTTGTGCAACTCCTTTAAACCCATTTGTATTTTAACCTTCATGTGTCAGGGGGAAACAAGCTCCGTGCCACAACTATGGGTCATGAGAAATGCTTGTATTTCAGTGGCTACCTGCTAAGTTTATTGGTGCCTGTAATTCTTCTGCAGCATGGAAGATGACCAAAAATCGTATCGTATCACTCTTTCCACCCCACTCACTGTCATTCCTATCAGGGGAAAAAGGAGTAAAGCACATAGGGGAGACTCCTTCTAGACTGCAGTTGGAAATCCCATGAGTTAGTTCATTATTTTAAGCCGTTTTTTCCTAAAGGAGTATCTTAACAGTTTGGGCTTCTCTATGACTGCTTTAGAAGGAAGAAAAATATTATATTCTGACCCAGGCCTGATGATCAGAAAAAAATCTTCACTACCAGGCAATGACAAGTCTGGGCAGAGTGCTTCTGTAAATGGTATGAGTATTATCAGTCCAGACAAGTCCCACTGCAGAACAGAGACTGGGGCAAAGAGAGGAAGGCACCAGGGCACACACATCCCTTCTGGCACTGCTGGCTAACAAACCCTGCTCCAGGGGAAAGAACTGACAAACTGTGCCTGGCTTGTGCATTGCTAAATTGAAGTTGATATATGGGAGATTTGAAAGAAGAGCTATAATGGAAGAATGTTGTCAGGACTAAAGGGAAGATATGGGAATTTGTTAGCAAAACCCACTTTCCCTGTCCATCCCACCCTGCTATGTATCAGTCAGACTAGAGCTACAATCACCTCAGAGAAGAAGCAACTGCCTACTGAGCCCACCCCTCTGCCTGTAAAGCCAGCTGCCCAGCTGTTTCAGGAGAGGATTAAAGACTCTGAGGTTTCTCCTAAATGGGCTACCAGAGACAGCAGAAGATTATTCCTCACAGCCTGTGGGGTGGCACTCCCCAAAGCCTGCTTCCATGCTGGATCCCAGGCAGCCTGACAGCAGCACCGAGCACCAACGTCCTCCAAAGCAGTGCCCAGCAGCTCTGTGGTTCCCTACACAGTGGCTGGGACCTTATGCTTTGTGAAGGACAGCAGCTACTCACATTCCTGAGGAACCATCTGACAGGGGTCTCACTGGGAATCTGGGTGCAAGCTCCCAAGGCTAGACTCTACCCCTAACTCGAGAGGTCTGTGGGCCAGGCAGCGGCTTCCAGGACACTACTGCAACCATTTGTTTGCTTTTCCTAGAAGCACCAGTGGATCTGCAGCAAGATCTCTCCCATCAATTACATCCTTCTCTTTGCCCCTCTCCCTTGATAAGCTCTTGCATGCCTTATATGCTTTTGTGCAGCATCAAGCAGTCTTCTGTTCTTTAGAGGCACTTGTCTCCTCCTCTGGAGCTTAGTGACATAGGAGTGCTGGGTTTTCCCACCTAAACCTCTTGCTAAGGGTGAATCTGTCTCCAAAGGCTCTTTGCATCACCCCAAGATGCTCCATGCCATAAGTGAGAGAAGGGGGATCAAAACACTGGCATGGAGAAACACAGGGTTCTTTCTGGTGGTTAGTGTTTTTAATCCTGCAGTCAGAGGGTCCCTGGGGTGTGGCACAACTGTGCCTGTTAGGGACACTGCATTTAACACCTTAGTCTCCATTGCTTAATTTTTCAAGTGATAATTCTGAAACAAACTCCTATTTAGCTCGCAAGATTAATTCAGTACCAGCCTCTGCTCTTGCCTATTGCTTTACCAGCCTCACTTGCCTCTCTTATGTCAATGTTTGGCTCGTTCTTTTTCAAGCCCCTGCTCGAAAAAGGGGGTGCTGCTTCAAGCCTAGCCCTGCAACCTTGCTCAACTTCACACTCTATGCACTGTTACGATGTGGTGCTGTCTCTTGCCTTAATGTTATGTCACTAATTACAGTTTAGAGAGGTATTTGGGGGGCTTCTGTAGCCCTGTGTTCCTATGGTTTATAGCCACAAATTAGAGAACCCCATAACTTTAAATCACATCATCATGCTCCAATGCCGCCTACAGTAACAAAGTCCCTATTTCTCCTCCACTGTGTGGGTTTGGCAAACTTGCTCCTTGCATCACTGCACAAAGCCATCTTTCTTCTCTTAGCAGCTGCCTGCTTGTTACCTTTGGTTAAGGCAGAACCATTCCCACTCAGAACAAACATTCCAGGCTTATACACTTTATACCAGCTCCCACATGGCCTTTCTCTGACAGCTCCTCTCTCCTAAGGGAGAATGTCATGGAAGAATACAGAGAAGACATGAAATCCACAGCTGAAGAATGTCCCTCATCAACCTTACCAGTGCCAATGTGTGCCACAGCCACTGGTTTATGCCTTACAACACTTTTAAGGGCCTGGAAAGGCTCATAAGGAACCATCTGCCCCTGCCTTCTGTGGCTGAGTTCATAGAAGCATTCTCAGCCACATTTTATTAGTTTGAGAATAACGTATCACCCCCTTGGCATTTTTTAACAGGCTTTTGTTTCCAGATATGACACTTAGAGGGAAACCTAATCTTCATGCAGGCACCTGCTGACACTCAGGAGGACTTGGAGGCAGTAGATGTGTTCAGCTTCATCTCTTACTTACACACACCATCCCAGGCTGGACAGAAAGCACAGCATAGCCAGCCAGGGGCACGGCCACTTAAACCCATTAGAGGGGGCTTTGCTGTGACTAAGCAGCACAATGAGATTAGGCAGGAAGAGTGGGGGGATGGGGAGGACCCTGCAGCCCTGTTACAGACACAAGGTTTTAAGCACTACACATAACAAGAGCAAAGTGTGGATGGGAGTCAGGGCATGCTTTGAGTCCAGGGCACAGGATAATTTTTTCATCTGCAAGTCTCCCGTTTAGTTTGCTGCAGCCCTGATCATGGTGATACACAGGCAGTGAAGGGCTCATCCAAGAGAGCAGAGCGCAGTATCTGGGTCAGTACAGCTGAGGTGCCTACCCTGAGGCAAGGGGAGAGCGTGGCTACCACAGAGATTTGTCTCCTCTTTGAAAGGGGCACAATGGGATTCTGAACCTCCTGGATTTAAATCCTGGCAGAGGTCAGTGCCAGCTTCTTTTCAATATCTCCTAAGAAGGTCAACATGATAAAAGCTCACCCCCTCAACACTCAAAGCGATTAGCAATCACTTGAGCAGCACCAATAGCTTCTCCTCCTCTCCCCTAGTTTTATTACCAAGCAAGTCTGTGAGTGGGTTCAAAGGAACAGATGTCTTCATTGTGCCTTCCCCCTCCTTTTGCTCACAGGAAGAGGGGGAGCAGAGAGAAATTAGTTTCCTCCAAATAATATTTTTTGCTTACTCTATCCTCTCCACTATTCAATGGTCACAGAGCTAGGGAGGAGACTGCAAACTTCTGATATTGCAGCAACTTATTCAGAGTGTGACTAAAAACTTTCACACTTGGAATACATGAAACAGCCTCTTTATCCAAATAGCACCCACGCTTTAATTCAGAATCTTTGTGGTAAAAGTGATAAAAACTTGGTAAATATGTTTTACTTCATCTTTGTATCCAGCTGGGATTGGGTTTGTGGTTCCTGGGTGGTTTTTCACCTATCAAGGCACACCTCAGTCTGCATTATGCAGCATTTTACTGCTTAGCACCAAAGCATGCATGCAATTCTGAGTGACATTCCAGGGGCCACAAAGTACTCATCATTAAAAAGAACTTGGTAGCAACACAAAAGCACTATTAACCCAGCCCCTACTGCAAGCTCTTCTGTCAGCATCACCAAAAAATGCAAGAGATGTGACTGAATTGCCATTGAAGCCCTGCAGCATGAGCCCAGTCTCTTTGCCACTTGGTGCCGCCTTTTGCTCAGACACAGTCAAAGGTAGGAAAGAGCCTTCCTGGAAAAAACGGTGAAAGAACCTTGGCAAGAATCTGCTGACAGAGCCTGCCCTTACTAACCTGAAAGGACATCAAGCCTCCTGCTCTGAAAGCACCAGCCCCTGCACTTTGAGCTGCGTGAAAATCTCCTCTGGCTGGATAGAGAACAGACATTTTAAGCACAAAAGAAGCCAAATCACAGCTGGGACCCCAACTGCCTTATTTAATAATTCTATAGAAAGAGGCATGGCAGAGTCTACAATTACTGCCCCCTCCCCAGGCAGCTACAGAGCGTGGGGAGCACCACCCACTGTTCAAAGGATCACCATCTCCCATGGAATACCAAGGTTATCTACAACAGCGTGCAGTAGCCCAAGCCTGCCACACTTGACCTCTTCCAAATTACCAGGAGCTGTAGCAGTGCCATAAGGTAGAAACTGCTTTTTTGACTGCTCTGCTCATAGCCACAGGAGATCTGGTTTACAGACCACAGTCCAGAACCAAACAGCAATAGGGAGGTATCCTAATTTCTAATGAAAGGTAGACAGGATTGCTAAACCATAGAGTGAGCTCCCAGAGGACAGATACTGAGAACAACTATTGTGCCAAGCTGTGAACTGCTTTCCCATGAGACCAGAATGACAGCCCCGAGTTTCTCATCTCCACCCCCTCCTGACTCAGCAGTTGCAGAAAAAAACCCACAGTTCTTCCTATAGTTCTCTTTATTAGGGCAGAATGTAGTATATATTTCAGCAGGAGATTGACAGAGTTAAAGTTTTTCTGGGAACATGGAGAGAAGACAATTCCCACCACCCCCTGTAGACATTTCCTTCCTCTGATGCATGAGTGAGGCCACGAGTACCACATGTTCTGGCTGGTGGAGGCTGCTGGTACCCTGCAAACATTTTGCATAAATGTCTTTTCTGACAGTCATAGACACAAGACTATAGACTCCACATTCCCCAGTGCCAAGACTTGCTACACTGTATTCCCCATAAATGCCCTGCGAGCAGTAAAAACTATGTCTTGTTCAGCAGTTGAGAGTAAGACTTCCATACTATGGGTTACAAAATAACCAGTTTCTCCTCTTCGAGCTGTACACCCCAGGCACCACCATCAGAACACTCCACTTGGACTTCACCCATGTATAAACGTTTAGCCAGGTTTAGGGTTAAAGTGCTCCAATTTACAACATCAGCAGTAAAGTCCAAAGAGCTGTGTTGTTAAGACATACTGACTGAATTTGATCATGCACTTCTGCTCATTCTCTGCACTCCTCAGTCTAAATATAAGCAAGTTTTAAACAAACAAATGTGTGTTCTACTGTGCCATACTTTCAGGCAACTGCCCAGTCCCATCTCTGGCATGATTCTATGTATACATACAGCCTCAGAAAAGCTCATTCCGGTGACTTTCTGGGAGACTGCCAAGTGTGACTGCAAAGGGAAAAATAGGTGAGCTAATCACATTCCTATTCCTATGAAAACAGAATTTTCTCCATCTCAGCAGAAGGTGAAAGAAAATACATCTGGCCCAGAGGACCCCAGTGATCTCTATGCTGATGGTATTTGACTATAAGGGAGCATTTGCAGCCAGAGAAGCACACACGGGCTGTGTGTAAGCACCTCCACACATTAACCAAGCCTATTGCAAATGCATTTCTGCTTTCCTTTCAGGCTCCCAGGCTGGCAGCACGCAGTTCTGGACACATATCTCCCATGCCTCCCTTGCCTCATGGCACAAGACCTCTGTGTGCACCCCTCATCCCATCACTCTGTTAGACCTTTGCTACATCAAAGGGAACTGTACCTGACGTGGCTGCAGTTCAGACATGGATGGCAGAGCCAGCCCAGCATTTCTATCAAGTTATTCCTTTTCTCAACCCAACTGCCAGCTGAGAGTTCTGGAAAATGTTTTGGCACCAGTCTTAGCTGAATCATCTAGTAATATAAGCCACATCTGTTCCACACACATGATCTGGAAAACATCTTTTCTTTAGCAATTTCACAGGAGGAGAAGGTAGAATTGATAGCAGCTTGGCTTATGGCCTTGAGCATGCTGCACACCAAGGGAATCAGCTTTTCTAGTCCTGATTGCAAAAGGGAAATCAAGCCAGTTTTTTCTTCATAACTCACTAAACCACCTCAACTATTACTGGAGATAGCGAGCAAATCCCTGCCAAACCCCTCAACAGAGGAACCTCCAGAAACAAATAAGACAAACCCTGAGAGACTGTCAGCAGGGATTTTTGCTGAGATGAAAAGAGAAACAATCAAAACACCAAGCAACTACAAACAGTCCAGTCAATGGTTAATACAACCCAATGAAAGTGAAAATTAACAAAGCAGCAGAAGGCATAAGACTACTAAAAATGCTTCTGCTACTTATTTCCTGAAGTCATCTTCAAAGCAAAGGTTGCAGTTTTCAACTGGTCTTTACACAGGCTGGAGTACAACAGGGCTCTGTCCCCAACCAAGAAGTCCTAGAGGTACTGGCAATATAAAACAAAAACCTCTGTTTCAGCATGAAAAGCTGGTTTAAGTATTACTGCCAGCCATTAACCTGACCCTTGTGGGATGGCTCTGCTGGATGTATATCAGGTGCAATAGCACTGCTGCTTCATTCCCTGCCAGGACATCATCAGACAGTGTGGGTGCCTCGCTGGCCACAGCACCAGGAGCCACACGGACCCTCTTCTGGGGCACAAATCTTGGGTAGCAAAGCCAGCTATCATGCTGCCTCTTTTCTGAAGCCTGACATTTGGCAATCTAGCAATAATCCTGCAGTAATCATAACGTGTATGCATCCTCTGGTGTCCAGAAGAAAAAACTAAAGAGATGGAGGAACCCAAGCTCCTTGCAGAGTACCCAGCACCACCAGACACAGTACACCATTCCAGATCAGTGAGTCAACTCTCAGCTCTTTAAAAGGCAGATTAAAACTACTTGCTGCATTGGGACAGAAAAAAAAAAGAAAACAAATTAAAAAGAAAAGGATTTAATAGCTCTGCTCACTCACAGACCTCCTTGAAAAAAGCTGCAAAGAGTTAAGGTAGAAGTTAAGGTAAAACTTAAGTTTTGCCCTCATCAACCTTGGCTGCATGTTTTCAGTGCCAATGAAGACACTACGAGTTGGAAGAAAAATAAAGTGAGAACAGACAGATAAGGGGATTTCACAGTGATCCAAGCCAAGCACTGCTGTCTTATACTGTCCTTGAAAAGGGAAGTGAGAGATCTCTTTGGAGAGAGCACTAGAAGTACAAAAGCAATATGTCTAGGAGAATTTTAGGTTGCAAAGGCCACAATATGACCTAAATAATAAAAAAAATTCATTTCTCCTTTTCTCTTGGGCACTAAAAACAACTACACAGACTTGCAAAAAAGAGTCAAACCTTTCACGCACTTTCCTTCCCTCTCCTCAAACACCATTTCAGTATCTTCCCTCATGACAAGACAGCACAAAGAAGGGTTTGGGTGTTTTACTTATATAGTGCTTAAGTATAGAGAAAACAGAGTCAGTCTGGACTGGAAACAAAATGTGTTGCAAACTGCTGTGAGTGATTAAAATTACTTCAAGAATGGTCTTAAAAAATATTAACAGGACTTACAACAACTGGTTTCAAAGTTAAGCTGCAAATGAGAATCCATAGCACCATTTGCAAGCTCACTTCAAGGTGATGAGGATTCACATTAGGAAGACTGTGGTGACATGGTCAGGCCCTCCATTGTGTGCACCTGTCATCTCAACCCTTCACTGTCATGTGTGGAGACTTCAGTTCGACTCAACTGCTTGGAAAAGTACACTTCACAAACCTAAAAACCTGTCAAGAAATGCAGGAATCATTGCTCCATTTACTATGGATCTTCCCTAGGGAGAACCTTGGATAAATCAAGATGCTGAGGACAGGAAAAGCTGAATCAAACGCTGAAGAGACACCTTATAATGAAATACGTTATACTGATTTAGGAGAGGAGAAAGTTCAATCCCAACCTGAAAGACTTCACAGTGGAAAGAACTGCATCAGAACATGTAAAAGGAGACAAACACCTTTCTGTTACAAATTGGAACTAAACCCAAAGCACTGGAAAAACCAGAACTTCCTCCTTGTTTCCAAATAAATTTTCCTCTTTTGAATTTCTACTGTTGGTAGTTCAAGATTCTTTATATAATGAGAGAAGCTAGAAACGAATGTAATTTTTTCTTAAAAGAGTAAAACTAAAACTAAATCTCCTCAAAACCCCCACGCTGATCTATTCTCCAGAAATTAGGAATTCGTATTAAGTGTCCTTGACCTGACAAAATCACAGTTTAGGAGAAGGCTACACAGCAGCAGAGGAAAGGTGGACAAAAAAGAGTCTCTATGCTTTATGATACAGTGCCATATATATGCCATGAATCACAGTCAGCCAATTGTTTTCATAGTTAAACTTTTTTTTTGTGTCCATCTATTTGAGCCCAACAATTATTTATCCTTTCCCAACAGCGAAATAAAATAGTTATTTATGACTAAAGAAATTTTGTTTCAAAGTAGCCAAATGCCAAATTTGCAACTGAAGAAAAGCAACAAGATACTAGTTTGCAAGTACACCTGCCGAGATCAGAATTCTTGAATTACTATCATTTTATTACTGGAAAGAAAAGAGCTTTGCTTTTACAGAAAACAATCATTGTGCAGTTTGAACTGAAAGCAATCACACCTCTAGATGGACAGAGAAAAGGAAGGAGGGAGGATGGGAGACAGGGTGAAGCTTGTGTGCAACACAACCCTGCCTATGACATGGAAACAACTGGAGTGTCTTCCCCATAGGCTGAGGCTGGGTAAGTAAATATTCACTTCCCTGGTCTGTGCAGACAGGTGCCACCAGGGAAGATGGAGCTATCTCTGTGTGGCAGAACATGCTTGCGGTGTGACAGCCTGGCTCTGTCAGGTGTAAATGCACTTTAGGTGTTCAGAGATCTTCACCTCCAAAGCAGACTCTAGTCGGGGTTAGCACTGCACATGTACCTCATTTAGGAGTGCTTCTGGCACTTTACGGGTAAGGAAAATATGTGTGCTGGGAAAAACAGGTCATAAAAAACCAAGACTATTTAAATATAAAATAAAATGCAGCAAAGTGCACTTTGTGGCCACAGTAAGTCCCTTAAGAATCCTGAGACACTTCCTGACAGATCGCTGGTAAGCACAGACTATTTTTCCCTCCCTCAGATAGCGAAGAGGATCCAGCCCTTCCAACCACTTAAAATTCAATATTTTAAGCCAAGAGACTGCCGACTCCTCTGTACATCGGAAGCAATGGGGGAAGCGAACAAAGCTGCTTTACTTTCTCTAATCTTTCTCCCTTGTGTGCCTGCACCAGATGGTGCCGAGCTGCAGGTTGGAGAGGGATAATAAACCCAGAGGAAACAAAAATGATAATATTAGGTTATAAAACAGCTGACCTTCAAATATGACGTCAGCTCCTGTTTAATTGATGGGACGGGTCCAGACAGACAGACGCATGCACCATGGGATGCCCATATTCAGCACCTTCCTTTCTAATATGGGAAGAAGCCATACGGCAGCACTGTTAAAATGGACTGCTCAACCTTCAGAGGTGTGAGAACGAGCAGAGAAAAAGTCAGAGTCTCCTTTTAACTTCAGACAGGCAGAACCACTTGTGGAAAGCATTCTTGCTGAAAGTGGTTTTGCTTAAACCCTGGTCCAGGATCACCAGTGTCTGCTGATGACAGCCTGCCTTTCCCACCATTAGGGAAGAGAAACAACCCCTGAGTTAGACAGCACAGATCTTCCAGAAGATGAAAATTATCAAATATAAGACGGTTTTAAGCTTCTGGTTACTCTGGTCCAGAAGATTGCTTTCAAGTGCCATCACTGCAAGCACTGCTATGAACAGTGGTTTTAAACAGCATATTAGGCACAGGAGTTATCCTGCTTCAGTCATGTACAAGCTCTGGAAAACTCTACCACAGCATACTGTAAATTTTTGCAACCTTTTTTGATATGCTGATGTCAAACAATTCCCACCAAACTAGTCTTGGATGACAATGTTATATGATGTCCAGCTTTGGGTTAAAGCAAAACACACTAAATAGTGCTCCTGACGAAATGGAAAGCTAGGTTACTGTGAGGAAGATGGAGCAGTGTAAAGTGCATAGACCTGAGAGTGGGAAGCCCTGGGTGGCCCTCTGCCTCCCCTGCAAACACTTGCAGCACAGAAGAAGGCATCTCCCCCTCCTTGGCAAAGAAGGCATCTCCTGCCCACCTGCCACAGCTGTCTTTGCATGTTGATGAAAAGGGCTTTAAGACTATTAATTGATTTGAGAAACATTAGATTCTGTTTTAGTGCTTCCACTGCTCTCTAGGCAAAGTGACAGACAACAGCCTCAGCTAGAACAGTGTGCATCTCACGAGGAGGAAACATTTCTCCAGTCTCAAGAGAAATCTATACAGAGACTCCCAGCAGCAAGGGACAAAGCCACACTGAGTGACAACACTGAACAGCTCAGTATTTATTAGACATGTACAAAAATAAAATAGCTTGTTGTAAGCAGCTCAGTGCTGAAACACTGAATTTCAGTTTTCTTGCTGCGTCAAAGATACTTCAATCAGGCAGGAACAAAGCCAAGAGCAGAGACACTCAGTTCCTGTGTCCCAGCAGAGTGTCTGCACCCAGACACCAATACAAACATCCCTCAGTCACATCACAGCCGTACCAGGTCTGCCTGGCTCTGCTCTCTGGAGCCAGACAGCTGCCTGGACATTGGCCAGCACACAGGTCCCTCACCAAACTAGCACTTCATCATCCTGTGAACAGCCCTGTAACTTGCCTCTGTCCTTCTCAGAAACCAAAGGTTGCTGGCAGGGAAAATGCCTTCCTAGGAACTCAGAAATTCTGCAGAGAGATTGGAATTGGGGCAGCAGTGATTTAAGATCTACCATTAAAAGCAGTTTAAAATTTTATGGTCAGAGATAATAAATCCTATCCAGACATTTGCAGCTTGCAAGCCAGGCCATAGGCAGGACACAAATAGCTTTGCTGCAAGATGACCAGGAACAAATTTAAGTGCATTTTATACAGAACACAAGCCCTGGATTGCTTCAAACCACTGCTTTGTCCAGCACCTAGATGAGTAGATACAGGGTCATGAAAGGAGGTGCTCAAGCAACCAGTATTTGCCAGTTAAATTAGATGGGGCCAAGAAATGAGGAATAAGGCAGAACAATGCTGAACTGTAGTGCAAAGCTGGAGCATTATTTTCCTTGGTGCATAAAAGAATAGCAACAACCCTAAAAATAACCTTACATTTTCCTCCAGAATCACCCTGGGTTTTCATTTTGGTCCAGGTTGCTTCTCATACTGCATTTAGCATCTCAAATAGCTTGAATCACTGCCTAGTTATTAAGTGTGACACTGAACGCCTGCACGTGTAGGAATTCTGCATTAACACAGTTTGGATGAGACTTCAAGATACACTGCTGGGATCTTTCAGAGATGCTGGTCACACGATTATTCTGCCATGCTGAGGGCACAAATTGCTTTGCCTTCCTTTGTCAGCTGGTTTTCAAAGCAAATGGGAGGACCTTCAACTATCCACCAGAAACAGAGATAGGGATTGACTAGGGAGTGTCCTTGTTACCATTTCTGCTACAAAACAAATCCACAGACTCCTGCTGCCTTGCTGTGAGAGACACACACACAGCAAAAGGCACACAGTTCACAGAGCTGTGCACAAAGCCAAGCAGGTGGTGGGGCCTGTATGACCAGTTTCCTAACTTCCTCCCATATGGATCAACAGCAGACCTCCCACATGCTCCAACAGGAACAATTTAAGTAGCTGGAGGCTAAAGATGGAGTTGCATCAGCATGGAGGGGACATCAAAAGAGAGAGGTTTGCATCAGTGATACCAGCTCTACCCTCCCACGGGCTTTCTCCTCTCACCTCCTAAGATCAATTGTCCCTGTGATTTTGAGCAATACAACACTAACTACAGTCTCTTCCATATTCCAGTCACTAAAGTTGTAGTGCCTTAAAAACAAAGGAATTGGGAGAGGGGGAGGTGAAGGGAGAGGGGTGAAGCTGTGCTGTATCAGGGAAAGGGAAGAGGCCGTTCTCCAGCTCTTTGATGTTGACTCCTGCTGTTCTAAATGGAACCTTACCCAGGAAAATAAATCTTTAGTTTAAGAATACTGTAAACCACAATGGGGTTTTATCCTGCCAATACCAACCCCACACCAGCTTCTAAAGCTCTTAGTTGAACAGAGGGTGAGTGGCAGCAACACTGTGCTGAAGTCCACATTCCTAAAATTCCCCAGCGAATGCAGGCACGCTCAGAGAAGGCAGCTTAGGGGTTATTAGCTGAGAATTCAGGTTCAGATGTGCCATGGCACAGAGGTCAGGGCAGGGATATAATCCCCTGTCTCTCCTGCACATCCATTTGAAAACCTTCAAGCGTTCTCAGCATAGCACTCTCTGTGCTCTCATTACCCACCATTGCACAGAGCGTATTTTGCTCGTGTTCCTTCAGTCTGTGCTGTCTCTGGGGCTGGAGATCCACACGGCAGCAGCCTCCTGGAGATCTCACGAACACAGCAGCCAGCAGCTCCCACCCTACCCCTGATAACCACTACATCTCTGTGAGGGAGGAGAGTATTAATGCAGCAGAAATCAACAAGCCTGCTTGTTTCTTATTGCAAAGCAAAGACAAAGGTGGGGCTTGTTCAGCTGAGCAGAACAGCCAAGCCTTGCAAGGAGAGCAGGAAAAAATGTGGGTATTTTTGATTTTGGTTTGGACCAAGTACCTTGAAACAGGGTGGGCATAGGAATATTTTAAGAAGAAAAGTTTAAAATTCGAAATGCAGAAGAAAAAATTCTAAATGCTCTACACCTGCTCATTAACACCGCTCCTCTGGAGACAAAGGGGACTGGGAGCAGGGGATAAAACAGGGAAAAAAATCCAATGCTTCAAGTTTTTATTATCCTAACTTTAGAATAGAACAGAGTCACTAAACCTTTCTGAGTTTTAGAGCAGATGGAAAATGGAAACAAAAATTTGATTTTTTGGGTATATTTTAGAAAAAATATGGCACACTAATACTAAAAAGCAAAGTTGAAAGGTAGCAGGGACACAGAACAATGAAATGTGACAGTAAAAGGAGATCCCTAAATTCCACATACAGCAGCTGGAGGAAAAGAACTGTGAAGGTAGGGAATTAATTCCTATTATTTGGTGGAAGTTTTCTGATAAATCAGTTTGCTAATCAAGTAACACAATCCTTTTTTTAAAAGAAGTTACTAATTTGCAGTGTTTAATAGGAACATTTTCAGCCTTAGACTCTGAGCTGCATTTGGCAGCTACAGTGCTAATCATTAACTGTTAAAATATCTTGCTCCTTCAGCTCACCAGCTCCCTTAAAATGTCTTGTGGCAGAAGCCAATGTGCTGTTTGACCAGGAAATCAGTTGTCTTGGAGACATCTTCACATGCAACAGCAGCTCAGTCAGTCACTTTGAGTGACGCCACCCAGCAATCTGCACATTACCTTCAAACACAAAATGAGGATATCAAAGCCACTGAAAGAGAAATCATCACCTGCAAGAAACATGCTGTTCCTCTCTCATGCACTGTTAGCTGAAGGAAGAGCTGTAGCAAGATGAGAGTTCTCATCTCAAAATGCACTGCTACCTCCCTGTGTAATTAGGTCACTAAAAGGCTAATGGTGTTCCTGTTCATACAACCATTTATAGGAAAATTATACTCTATGCCGGTCTTGCAGAATTAGTTTCAGGTCAAACCTGCAGACACCACTTCTAAGCCAGAAAGTTACTAAAAGGTTAGACAAAGAGCTAATACAGAAGTGTGACCACTAGATATAACCAAACCTCTTAGATTAGAAAAAGAGTTACAACTTAAAGCCATTCCAAAGTACCAGGCATCAATTTACAATGACTACAAAACAGTATTTTCCAAGGTAAACCACTAATCCTACGTTATATGACCTGATTAAATAAGATGCTTATCTTCTAGTCACCCTAATGGAATGCTAAAATGGTGCTATTCTTGGAAAGAAAATGTGGAACCAATCCTGCCCAGCTTGAAGATGCAGACAGGGATGTATCAAACTCCCTTTTACCAGCTCTATACACTTATGCAAAATGCCAAGGCAGAAAAGTCAAATGCCAGACAGATTAGATTCATGCCAGTGCATGTCTGGGACCCCAAACAACACGTTTGGGATTCAGGATTATGAATAATAGGGCATAATTCCTCTTTAATTGCCTTCAAAACACCTCTTACATGGCAATAGGTTTCTGTTGAGCTTCTCTTGCCCCAGAAGACAAGTTGGTGGCCTAGCAGGTGCCGGATCTAGTGCACCAAAACCACCAAGCACCCTCAATTCTCTTCAGTACGTGGTGTGATGACCCAACGTAGTCAAAACTGACAGAGACTTATTCCCCTCCTGAGCCCCTGAGCCTCGAGGACCACTGGAGATGGTGTTCCCTGAAGGCCTTATGCAAATACAGAAAGATGCACTCAATGATGCCACATCTTTGCTAACTCAATGGCTTCTGAAACCACAAATCTATTAATCCTGGGTCTGCATATTTGCGGCACAAAACATAAAGACAAGTCTCTTGCATATTTTTTTCATAGTATCACATATGACTTGGGAGTAGTCCAATTCCTGTGCAAACAGGGGTACATGCAAATGCTCAAAACCTTCAGGAAGAAAAACACAGGCCCTGTATAGAACATTACTGCCAAGGGCTCCAGTTAGGGATAAAAAGAAAAGCCTTGTCCCAGCTGTAATAAAAGGTTCCCCTGGGCAGCAAGAAGAGTAGTTTTGTTCACAGAATCTGTGCATCTCAGCTGAATTAGTTAATGTGTGTTGAACACACTGAAAATTGTGAAGTGGTATATAAATGCTAAGGATTGTTATTTATTATTGTCTTGGTGCACAACAGCGGAAACCAGTGCCATTTACAGACACGAATTAGGAACAACAGGAGGTCTATCAACATGCTGTGGGTCTGGGGATTTTCTTCATTTGTCTCCCTCACTCCTGTCTCCCTCAGACAGAAATCTCTTCCATAGGACTCCTACAGTCCTCGCCAAGCAGTGCTGGCCTTGGCCCAGTGAAGCCTGTCACACTGGAACAGCTCTGTAGAGAGGGGGTAAGACCTCCACACAGAATAAAATAAAGGCATATACACGTTTTAAAGGTAAAGAAAGAGTTACTTAAAAGAAGTTGAGAACTCAGTGACATACACAGAACAACACAGTGATTCATATATATACAAGCAATGTCTTACAAGACTGGTCTCAGCATAAGAGCAGATTTTTAAACACTGATTTCTTTACCTGAATTGTTAAGCAGCTTAGATAAAAAGATGATTCCAGATCTCCTGTATGTGACTTGGGTGAAGGAGTGAGAAGGTTTTTCTAGTTTTTAAAGTAACTCATGAGTGCCCTAGTTCAGAGCCAGAATTTAGGTTTAAGAGGATCAAAATATTTTTTTAACTTTGATTTTCCACACTAACTTGTAACTTAACTCTGCAGCTCTGATAATGTGAAAATAGTTTTGCTTAGTGTTTATACAGCACATACGAATCTCTCCCCAAGACAATTAAAATAACTGCACAGAAACAGTCTTTCTTTGATGTTACAAGCCTGTGTCAAAGGGGTTGTTTTCACTGTAACATCGTTGCCTCAACTGTAAATTTTGCACATCCAAAAAAAGTCACAGGACATTGAGAAAAAAAGAGGGTTCAGGGTCAAACTTTTACAGACAACTTATTACATAATGCAAGCCTCTGAGAGATGCTCAATCAAATGGTAATGGTTCCTTTTTCTCAATAAAGCACTTAGATGTGCATTACAGCTCACACATTGGAAAAAACCCATGGGCATTTAATTCAGCTTGTCAGAGACACGCTGCACTGGCAGAGAGACTTGCATTCCTCTTATTTTCCTCAAGTTACTGATTGCTTAGCACACGGTTGCCCTACTGTCTGTGAAATACAGGTATTTCATCAACTCAAGCTTTAAGGGCCTTATATCAAGGGGCCAATAGCAATACCTGATCTCCCATTCAGCACACTGTATGCAACTGTAAAAGATGAATTTCAGAGGCCCTGAAGTGTTGTTACAGTGACATTCCCTTCTCTATTTGCAGAGCTGCACTTTTTTTTTTTAATACCATTAAACCAAAAGTTTATTTTAAACAGCAATTCACAGTCCATGCCGAAACAGAAGCAAGCTTTGCTGGTTGTATCTCAAGGACTAACTACTGCAGAGCAGTTTCTAAGTTATCTCTGCATACAGATTTGCATCCACACCCAGGTTTCAGAATCACATAGAATGAAGAGGAGTGGGTTTCAGAGAATCACAGAATCTGCTGAGTTGGAAGGGACCCATAAGGATCATCAAGTCCAACCCATGGCCCTGCACAGCACCATCCCCAAGAGTCACACCGTGTGCCTGAGAGCATGGCCCAAACACTTCTTGATTTCTGCCAGGCTTGGTGATGTGACCACTTCCCTGGAGAGCCTGTTCCAGTGCCCAAACACCCTCTGGGGGAAGAACCTTTTTCTAATACCCAACATAAACCTCCCCTGACACAACTTCAGACCATTCCCTTGGGTCCTGTCCCTGGTCTCCACAGAGAAGAGATCAGTGCCTGCCCCTCCTCTTCCCCTCGCAAGGAAGCTGTAACTGCAGTGAGGTCTCCCCTCAGTCTCCTCCAGGCTGAACAGACCCAGTGCCCTCAGCCACCCCTCATTCGGCTTCCCCTCAAGGTCCTTCACCATCTTCATTGCCCTCCTTTGGATGCTCTCTAATAGTTTTGTGTCTTTCTTATATTGTGGTGCCCAAAACTGCCCCCAGCACTCGAGGTGAAGCTGCTCCAGTGCAGAGCAGAGGGGGACAATCCCCACCCTTGCCTGGCTGGCGATGCTGTGCCTGATGGAAAGTTGATTAGGTGGTTACCTTGTCATAAAGGGAAATCAGATTCAACAATTCCTTCCAACAGATTCCTCTCAAGAAGCTGTGCTGGCTGTGACCAATGACTGTGTTGTCTTTCAAGTGTTTTTCAATACCTCCCAGAATAATCTTCTCCATAACTTTACCAAGCACTGAAGTAAGACTGACAGGCCTGTAGTTTCTGGGGTCCTCCTTCTTGCCCTTCTTGAAAATCAGGAATGTTTGCCAGCTTCCAGACAGCTGGGACTTGTCTGGATTCCCAAGACCACTCAAAAGTCATTAAGAGAGGTTTTGTGATAACATTGGCAGGTCTTTGGAAATTCTTGGATGAATCCCATCAGGCCCTATAGATTTTTAAGGATCCAGCTGGAGTAGCAGATCCCACACAATTTCATGGTTGACTGGGAGTAGATCATTCTCTCAGCCATGGCCCAGCTCAGGGCACTGAGACCCCCCTTGGTCTGTCATTCCCCCTTCCAAACTAATTTAAAGCTCTGTCAAGGAGCACCTCTGGATAAATGTAACCATGCCTTGCTCTGAATGCTGGCAGAGGAAAAGGTGCATTGAGAAGGAGACGAGGGCATTTCCCCGCTGCTCACAGGACAACCCTTATTTCATGTGAAGCAGTCAGCTCCTTTGTTTGCTCTCAACTCCAGACTCCTCAGTGCACCAGACAATCCTGTACAATCACGTTCAAGAGTAGCAATGTACAAATAAGTTTACGTGAATTGTTCACAAAGTACCTACAAGAGCTTGCAAGATCATGCAAAATGCCCTCTAGAACAGGTTCCTGTTGCACTGAGCTAGAGACAGAGATTAGAGTTATCAGCTTTGACACTCAGCAGGAATGTGTCACAAAGGATTAAATCATTATTTCATGAAGTGTCAGCAAACGCAGCTTTCCTGCTGTTCTACCACTAACTTATACATTAATTAGTGACGTACAAAACAAACACAAAATATCTCCAAGCACGTGCCTGTGGATCGGACACAGCCAGAGCTATTAGCACAGGATTCATTTCCAAGAGGAGTGACCCAAAGCATCACAAAAAATAGCTCTTCAGACTATTCAAATGCAAAGAGGAGAAGTGCTGAAGGGAAACACACAGAAGCTAATTGCAATATTTGTCTTAGCATTTTGATAGATGTTTAATACTGCTCCTTCACAACCTCAGCACCTGATTTTCTAAACCACGTCAAATATGCACCACTGAATAAAAACATCCATCCTTGAGAGAGAGTTGTGGAGCAGTGTCAAAAGATCCCACAACAGGAACAGGAGAGTTGAGATAAAACATTTTAGAACAAAAAAAGCATACTGCCTAACAGATTATGCAGTAAAGTAAGAACTGACTTTGTTATTTCCAGATGAAACTGAAAGTGTTTTCCAACTGCTCAGCAGTTCTAGACCAAATAATTTATGAACTCTCACTCCATCAGTGGGTAGAAGAAATTCTGTATGGTCTGACTGCAAGCCACAGTAGAGAAGATCTAGGCAGACCAATGACATCCCACACACAAACCTCTACTTTTCTCCTAAATTATGACCTTAGAAGTGTGTCATTGGACCAGGGGAAAAAAAAAATCACTGCTAATGGCTATCCAAGCAGGATTTCTAGTTCTGGCCATGTCTTGTATTTTTCTCTTGCCTGCTGTCCCCAACTGCTGCCTTCTACTGAGAGACACTGCCTGACACTGCCAAATTGCATCAGTATGCACACTATGGACAGGGTGCGTTCTTTAAACTAATTCGTCCCAATTTTGCTTTGGGATCCCTTCAGTACAAAATAAGATTACTTGCTAGAACTGGGTCAGGTTGTAATCTCTCTCACTGAGGTTGAATTGTACTTGATCTCAAAGCCACTAGATCAACACCCAGTAACAGGGCAACTGTTTGCCTTCATTATTTAAATACTTTTCATGGCAACACTCTCAAAACCAGACTTCCTTTACATGAGAGGGTTGCATGATTAAACCATCCTGTCATGAAGAACTGCAGCACCTCGAAGTTCCACTCTTCCAGTACCACCCCACCTTTCACAGACTGCTGAAGCACAGGAGACAAGGAAGGCTTCTCATAGTACCAAGGCCCTACTACATATTCAGAAACTTGCACAGGTCTGTATAAATTTGGGGGCAGTTCAGAACAGAGGTCTAGGGTGTCCTCACTCTGACTCAGTGTTTCACCCACAGAATGATTTTCTTAGATTGAAATAGATGCCACCCACCACCTGTTCTACCAGCTGAAGCCACCCAATGCTGTGAAAATGTCTGCCCACAGCCCTAAACATGAGTGGGTGGCCGTAGCTACCACTGCTGTGTCAAAGACATGGATATTATGAACCTTAGAGCAACCAATCACCCCCACTCAATGGTATGCAAATTGTACTTTTGACACCAGCATGCTTATAACAAAATGCATTAACAACCTTCTAACGAAATGCTTTAAATTAGGTTAAAATCAGACTGTCTGACAGTTGAAACAATGCATTAATAGAATTGTTGTAACTTTCTTAGCATCAAGTGTTTATTAAAAGCTCAAAAGTCAAATATGTTGGGGAGCAGGGAATCTGTCTTCTTCAAACGGAATGATTCCTACACAACCACACAGTCACTGAAATAGTGCTTTGAAAAAGCTGCAGAAAGTTTATCTAATACAGAAATACCTGATTCAGAGACCTGTCAGTTTGGCTGAAGTACTAAGGCACAGATTAATCCACTCAGTCCAGGACAATTGCTATTTACAGTAAAAGGGAATGCAACAGAATGGTAGAAATGAAAGCAAACAGTGGAGTTCTTTTAATGAAACACAGCAAAATCCATAGCTGCATCTGTCAACTGGAACATCAGCTGCTGCTGAAGGATTTATTTTGAATGTCTCATAAGCTGCCTTCCAGTTCCATTAGCAAAAAAAAAAAAAAAAAGGCCAACCCCCATATTTTTGTTAGTCAGAGAGTAAGAGAGGTTTATGCTAACAGAAGTCATAAACTTTCACTGGATATAAAATCCATAGTTAAGATGGGGAAACTATGAAATATGGCTGTAAGTTCCAATAAAGCTACAGTTCAGCTCCTGAACTCACATCACATTACGAGTCATCAGGACAAGACTTGGACCAATAACTTGAGACACGCAGCGGGAGGTCATTTTCCAGCTCTCACCCCTCCTCCCACACAGGCTCAGTGCTCTTTTCCCAATAAAGGACATTCTATGAATTCAACCTCCAAAGCTGCTTTCTGCTTAGCTCCCATGATAGGTCCTCTGCTTTTCCAAGGGAAAAAAACCAGGGCAGATACTCCCTTTTGCGTCCCCAGAACTCCACCTACTCTACTGCTTGTTTCATACCCCAAAGACAGGCAAATTAAAGACAGTCTAAATGTAATATAGTATGTTGTACACATGAAGGGACTGTCACCCTCAAGGAATTTTCTCCTTGTTCAGAGGGTAACAGGCAAAGCTACCAGTGGGCAGAATTAATGGTTTTCTTTTAGGACATGGAACTTAGCCCATCCCAGCTGTTGCTAAGGGAAAACCCGACTCAGGAGATATGTCACCCTATATAATGCATTCAACTCTTAAGCCTCTCTTTTCACAGCAAATGAGCTACAGCTCTTGCTTCTCACGTGAGCTTCATACACCAGCATCACCCAGCCAAAGGTGATGGACCCAATGGCAGGTCATTTTTCTTAGACTCAGAGAGACCTGACAGGTCTATTCCAGAGCTTCTACCTGCAGCTGCCACCACAGATATGCTTGGAGGTGCAATTTGCCATCTTAATCACTGTTCACAGTGTCATGCTGAAGCAGCCCTTGCAACTCAAGACCCCTTGACTGGAGGTGAAAGCCAATCTTGGCCTTAACTACATCTCTTCTGGGCACTTTCTCACCTAACTGATCCTGCAGAGTCTGACCTGGGCAGAAAAAGATTCCAGAGGTATGCCTGGGCAACCCATCTTTGCAGCAAAAGGACTGCAACGTGCACCTAAAGGTGCACCTAAATGCAAAAGTGCACATGTCAAGGCCCAAGAAAAGGTGCAAAAGTTTCAGCTATACAAGAGACAAAGCAGGAACCCAGCGTTTGTAAAATAAAAATTAAGACAGACAATCCCAACTGTCCAAAAAAATTGACCAGCTTGGAGATTCCCTTTGAGAAGTCCAGGCAGGACTTCTACCGTCTCAGTTTCCTCTACACTGGACATTGTCTATGGGCTACTCAGGGTCTCTGAGTACACATCCAACCTGCAGATTACTAAAGCTGTAATAAAACATGTCCTCCAGCCTTCCTGAGCAATGTTGGAGTCATCTTTAATTTAGCTCCCCCATAAAAGTAGCTACCTGCTAGAAGAAAGTTGAACAACTGGTTTCTGACTAGAATTGCCCTGAATATTTTAGCATTCAGGCAAAGTCATGTGGAAAAAAAGGAAAAGTCAAAACCTCAACAACTCCTGTATCCTGGTTACCATCCTCCACTATAATTATAAAATTGCCCTTAAAACATAATTGCATAATTGGGCTTGGCAAGTATTCACCCAAATCTTTTACAAATATTTCCACAGACTGAAGGAACAGGCGGTGGGCAGTCTGACAAGCCTGCCATGAGAATTTGTGCCCTTAGGACATGTTCCTAGCTATTACACTAAATAGTTTGCATCACAGACTAATGTTTCAAAACAGTAGTTGAGCAAGTAAAGTACCAGCATCTTAAAACACATTGAGACAAAGATTTTTCAGTCTGTTTTCACTGATAACACATATATGGACCAGCAATCCCTTTGAACAACGAGACAGAGGAGGCTACCAAACCTTTTTAACTAATTCCCAGTGAGACGAAATTCGTTGATTTCTGACAGGTAGAACCAAACAGAAGCTACCAACGCTTCGTAGGCTTACTTTACCAGTTTAGTACACTGTCCCCTAATTAAAAAAAAACAAAAACACCAAGAAACCCCCACAGCCTCAAATGCAAATACAGAAACATGTGGACTGCGGGGAGAGGAGACACAAGTGAAGCCAGAAATGAAATCTGCGATACAGTAAGGTTGTTTTTAACAGCTGTGCATTATGCATTCAGCAGCACAGGGAATGCCAGCAGGGAGCCTTTATTAACATAGGCCTCAGAGTACAGTGTGCTCCTATCATGATTGGCCTCTCTTGAGAGAAGGCGCACACACACAAAAGACTTAACCCTAGAGAGATCACTCCAATCCTGTTGCTATTTCATCAGCTCAACACTACAACATGAACCAGAGAATTTCCATGATGTATCCTAGACAAACAGGTAACACTTCAAATAATGCCTGAAATCTAATCTACAATAGATTTTATCAGCAAGTTATGGCAGGTAGGGAAGGGGAGAAAAAAATGCCACGCAAATTCACACAAGAGTCACTGCCAATGGCGCTCTGCTACACAGACCTCAGGTACAGGGGGCGACTGGAAAATTCTTTCCTTGTAAAAGCGGCTGATAAAAGCAAGCTATTGTGAGGACACCTGTGTTATCAGCATAGCAATCTGCGCCTCCACAGCACATATTTTAGGGGCCCATCAGTCCAAGAAACAGCTGGAAGCCTTGCTACAGATGCAGGGCTCAGCAGGGTAGCTCACTCCATTTGGGAAGCTGGTATTGGCAGCAGAAATCATTTGCTGATGCCAGCCCTGCTTCCACTCTGAGACTTGCCTCTATCACAAACACTTGCTAGCACACCCAGCACAGCACCAGGCAGACACCAGAGAATTAGGAAATGATCTCAGAATAGGCTCACCACCTCTACTGTATCAGGTGCTGAGACAAGCTCTCTAGAGGTCTTGTCAACAGCTCTAAGTTGCAGCTGGTTGCAGATGCTCAAAGTATGGCCAGCCCTGGTGGGCACTTCCCACAGAAGTAACCACTGAAGTGACAAAAAGATACACTAGAGGCCTTAAAAACCCGAAAGGCCACTTTAGCACCAGTTTAAACCAGTCCTTTCCCTGATTTGATTTCTCAGGAAGTAGAATGGCATGAAATGTCCTAAGCATCCGTCCTCTGGCTCTGCTGAGAAGTATCAATAGAAACAAAACACCAACCCAAAGAGCCTGAAAACTGCTCTAGATGACTGAACCCCGATGTGTACATGGATTGGAGAATACAGCTCTATATAGTCTGTACTTATTCATATCTCTTTGTTCCTTTCTCTTGTTAATAAATAAAATTCTAGAGTCAGTATTCCAAATAACATGAGCTGGTTTGAGGCAGCAATAGCACTAGAAATTTCATGGGGTTATTTTATATGCAATGTTCTAGTTCCCAAGAGCATAATATATGGGGTTTTTAAGCCTACCACATCTGTGCATTAAAGCACTTTTTACTTAGGTGCTGAACAGAAAGAGACAGGTACTGTTTATTAAAGAATTTCCTGAAAGTACTTGTACTGCAAGAACAATACTCTCTAGGTCAGGTACCCTTAAAAGGTTTTTAATATGACTGCTATGCACCTCTCATCACAATGGCAGCAAGCGCTTTAAAAATCAAAATATCATTGATTGTAATATCTTCGTTTGATAAAAATACTCCTTTATCACTCTTTAAGCACAAAACCCCCCAAAAACTGAGTTATTAGGGGAGTAAGTAATTACCTCCTTTCATGACTAGCAGGCAGAGACTTGGTCTCAGCTTTTCTTAGCCAGCCCTCTGCCCAGCACACAAGACTGTATTTTCTCCACTCTTTTTCTTGGTTACTACAGCCTTCCCCTCCTCTGAAGCTCAGTTATACCCGAGTCAAAGAGACAAGTATTTATCAGTCATAGCTCAGTGTGAGTACAGGAAGTTACCCAGCAAAGGCACCAAAAAACACCTGTTGTTTTGATGTAGGGTGTTGGCAAGACCATATGGTCTTGGTGACTGTGAATGTCCAGGAACTACCCACATTCAGAAAATACTCACTTCCCCCACCAGAGAGGTAAGTCATTTGCAGTCCTGTTCTAATGCTTAGGGCACAAGATTTTGGACAAATGCACGACAAGTAGTACCTCTCCCTAGTTTTCTCACAGTGCAACTCTTTAGATCTCCCAGAGTTCAGTTGCTTATAGACAGGGCAAGACAACACAGAATAAAAACAGTTAATACAAATTAAAAGCAAAGTCTGACCTAGAGGGCAAGCCATGCAGAGTACAAACATTTGAGTATCTGCACAAGGTCTCCTTACCTATCATTCATCCACCAATTACACACCAATGTAATTAAATCAGGAAAGCTATGTTTAATTTTCCTATCATCACCCGACGAGATAAGAGCAGTATGTACGGGAGGGATCAGGCACAGGGGGAAGAGCTATTTATTAATAAGTTAAATCCTTTTAGATTTAAGAGCCTCTTTTGCTGAGAAGGATCTGATCCATGAACACAACTTCTGGGTCTAATGCAGACAAATCAGACATCCCATCTCCATTTGTGTCCTGGGCTCGGTCCTCAAGTCTCTTCTTTTATTTAGAAACAAGACTTACTGAAAATTATCAGGTACTACTTAGACAGAAATATAGCTTTTGTTGAAATCAAAGGTTTAGTTATACATTTAAAACCGAAGAATGCTCATCTCCCAGTCATTATACTAACAAAGACAACCACATTAATTTACATTATTTCTAAACAGCCTAAGGCTCCCTGTTTCATGAACAGCAAGGCATTAGAGTGCATTTGAAGAAATACAAGGCATGCTCCAGTTCATTCTTCTGTCTTTCTTCTATTGCCTTCTCCCACATGAGGCAGGAAGAAATTCTGTGGTCCCTGTACTCTGCAAAGACTATAAATGCTTATACAGGATCATACAAAGCTTTCTCTACTTGCTAGGCACACTGCAGCTATAGCTGTTTTCTCTCCTCTTCTTTGCTCCATCCCATCCAGCCATGCTTCCTCAGCCAGTTATTTAAAGCTCGGATTGAAAAATGTATCAGATCATAATAGCAGGTGACTTCTGCCAGATCAGGCTTTCAAGAACAAAAATCCTACAGGCTTTGATGCAACCACGGCCTCACCACATCTTTTTTTTTTGTTGTTTAACTCAGAAGTGAAAAATATTTATAACTGCAACTATAAATATACATGGTACTGACTTTTCAACTTGTTGTCCTTGTTCTCAGGCTAAATTTAGTCTGCTATATCCTGTCCAGCCCTTGGTGAAAAAGCAGCACACACATAAAATTGTGCAAATCCCATACAGTAGGCAATTATACTTATCCAGGTACCCTATAAGACAACCAGCGGGACAGGTAGATTCTCATTACAGAGTACACTCTGTATGGCATGTTCATGGCTGTAGAGGAAGTGGTCTATTCTAGTGACCATCCTTCGATACAGAAAACAATAATTAGAGCAACAGGAGAGCTCTGTGTTTCTGTATGAGAAAAGTGATGTAGGTTATTCAGAATGTACATGTAGACCACACAATTGGTTAAAGTATGCTTTAAGGGTGTATGTGCACCTCTGAGCTACAAAGAACCATTCACTGGCCACAGCAGCTGTTCATGCAAAAATGTTTGAGAGAATGTTTAAAACAATGATTCAAACTTGGATGACTGATTTCAAGGTCTAATGTGCATGTTAAAGAGCATCCTTTCGTATCCTGGAGGCTCTTATTCGTCTGAGTGATTTCTTAGTTACTTCAAGGTAAATATTTATCAGAAACTGACTACCTGGAGAATCAGAGCTGTTTGTCATTCTACTGTTACTCTTAAGAAGCCTTAGTCATGCCAGAGCCCAGGCGATTTCCGCAAGGGCGAACACATGCTTCACCCTGGTTTAAGGATCCCTGCCCGCGATTCAAAGTTTCACGCAGATGAGGACTCCCCCGCCACAATCGGACTTGCTCCACTCGCTGCGAGTTTTGCAACCTAAGCAAGAAAGGCAGCTCGGGAGATGCTCCAGTACAAGCATCCGCCGGTCTAATAACCAAAATAAGCGGTCCAGATTAAAAAAAAAAAAAAAAAAA
>VZTH01003433.1:0-61478 GCA_013397815.1 Aleadryas rufinucha | reverse complement strand
AAAAAAAAAAAAAAAGAAAAAAAATCTGTGTTTCCTACCCCATGATAGTTGGGGGGAAAAACTATAATAAAGGGTCGGGCTCGCCTGTTTCTCAGGCACCGGTCAGCTCTGCGACCCAGCCTCTCCTCTGTGCTTACAAATACATCGCTGCCAAAGGCTAGCTGGATAGGACAGGAAAAAATAGTTTCCTGGGGGTGAGAGCCGCCATGCGACCAGGGACCCCCCAGCCCGGCGCGCCCGCGGGGGGGTTGCTCCGCTGCCGGCGTCACGGCGGGGGGCTGCTGAGCCTGGAGCCAGACCGCTGGCTCGGGGTAAAATCCTTTTCTTTTTTTTTTTTTTTAAATTTAAATTTAATTTTAAACTTCAGCAAAAGCCTTGTCCTGCGAGTGGATTAATAACTGGCTGAACACTCTGCTCCCGCCACATGTTCCCAAGGCATTCTGTGTTTATTCCCTTTTAGCTTCTTACGGTATCTGGAAGATTGCTTTATATATACATATATGCATATATATAAGAAGTGATTTTATCGTATATCTTAGGAGAAATGACCAAGATAAAGTACAGTTACTGCTGCGCTTGAGACCAACCCTGCCTCGAAGCTCCTGGGAGCTACACAGACAAAGGGTAGGAGGGAAATGGGATCTCGGAAGACTTGCCTGAGGTCAAATAGCCTGTGGCAAGGAGCCCAGACCTCTGATCTCCATCCATTTCTCCCATCGACAAGACTACACCCTTTTCTTCTGTATGTATTTTTAATGCCTTCTAACTTTTCAACCTGCAGTGGTTTTCTCCCTTTAGCCTGATCTTCTATGCCTTGACCCATCATTGAACGTATACAGCATGATCCGTTAGATACCTTAGTGCATCCACTGGAAGAACTGTCCGTCTTCCTGCCCAGGGAGCATACAAATATATTGTGTTTGCCTTCTATAGGACATTTAGATGCTATGGCACTGACGCAAACTGTTTGGATATGTATTATTCTCTCAAGATTCTTGGCTGGAAACAAAGCTTTCAGCTCAATCTCAGACTACGGTAAGATGTGTCCACCAAAATCGGGTGTGAGCATTCAGAGAAATAATTGCAAGATGAAACTAAGCTCTGTGTGAAGAGGTTGCAGGCTGGTTTGCCTGATACATTGTAAATACAGATGCCAGTCTTTAAAGCTGAGCTTAGGGATGTTGCTTATTTCCTCTGAACCATTATATTGATCAAAAATGGAAGTTCAGCACAAGGGTAGGTTTGGACCCTGCAACAGAAACCACAAACCATTAAAAGCAGAACGCCTGATGCCTCTGGCTTTGTCCTGTAGCCACTTATACAGTTTTGAGGGCACTGATATGCTCATTATCTAGGAAATTATGTCCCAGAGGTAAAGGCAGGAGTGTGTGTGTGTGTGTGTGTGTGTGTGCACATGCCCTCTGCTGGGTACACAGGCCCTGTTGTGTTCAGACACTGCTCACAGCCGACTGACACACATCAACTTCATTCACCATCGGAGCCTTGGTGATCAGCTGCCTTGTCACGTGAACCTCTGACTAGCACCTTGTCTGACTTTGGCCGAGCACCTCTCCTTTTTCTCTCTCCCCAGCAAAGCCTACAGAAAAACAAAAACCCAATTAACTGATAGCACTAGCACAATGCAGGATCTGACTTGCAGAAGAGCAATTAGCAGCGTGCAGTGATGGTGGCCTGCCCTGGGGGATTAGTTCTGCTAGCCCGGCTCAGCCCATGCCCTCCCATGCTAGGCTGCTGTGGTCACTGCCTGTCTGAGCACTCGGGGCCTCTTGCCTCCTGCCCCTCCCAGGGTTTGAGAGCCTTGGTGCTGTTTCCCTGCAGTGTGTCTGGCCGGGGTGACAATCTCATACAGGCGGACAGCTCCCTCTTGTGATAATGCTGCTCCCACAGAAGTCACAGTATCTCCTGAACCCTAACCCACTTCGAGACCTTCTGTGCTGCCCTGTCCAGCTCTGAACACCTGTAAGTCCCCTGTGTGCCTGCCATAACCATTTTTATCTGTGTAGGTATCCTTGTTTCCCTTTCACGTGGTGCAAACTGCCAGCAGCTCTGCCGTATGCATCACTGGCACTACTTAGGCAAAGCAGACAGATTTTTTTATACCAGTTACAGTTTTCATCCCCAATCCTCTTGCCTCATCTTTTTCAAGCTGATGATCTCCACAAGCTTCATGGACCAGGTAGCTTTCTTTCCTAACCATATCTCATTTTCTGCATCTTATTTCAATGCTGGAACTTCCAGTCATTTCTTTATGAGCATTTTGTCTCAGATTCTGTCTTTCAGTGGACCTCCAAACGGTCCCATCAACTCTCCACCCACATCAACCACAGACTTACCTTATCATTTTCCTGCCTCCTCATTTAACAGGTTTAAATCCCATTCAGTGTCAACTTCATAGCTAGCTTTCATTGCCTGAATTTATTAAGCACATATTGAAAATATGAAGTACTTCAGAAACAGCTAATGACAGAAGCAGTGGTGATTTCAGTTTGTCTTTTTTAATGGCACCTCTGCTTGAAGTTATAGTCACCTTCACATTTAGAGAAAATTTCCATTAGATCAGGGTGGTAACTGCTCCATGCTTCTTGTTCATCTGAATTTGTTTTATTCCTGGTACCATGCATTATTCAGAAATTGCTCAGATCCAAAAATGTGCTTCATTCAGTGTCTGAGCTCAGACCAAGACTGTTGACCAAGAGCAGCATCAAGCAAGCAGTTTTACTTTTCTTCAAGAGTGTCTGACAGGTATTGCACCTCTCTACCTCACCTCAGTGCTAAGAGAAATTCTGCTTCATGAAAAGAAGTTGTACTTGTAAAAGATCCTTTTTACCACCTTCTCTAGAAGCCTTTGAATGGGCTTGTGTTTCCTCAGTGGCAAGTAGGATCTGCTTCACCATCATGTGCTTGTTAATACCCTTGAAACTGCATCAGCTTGCAATTTTACCTCATCACATCAGTGTAATTTAAGATCTCTGAATAAATACACAGTTAATTCAAGTCTTACGTAAATCAAGCACTGGGGATTACTTGAGCAAATAAATGAGAATGAGATTGCAAACAGTGTTGGCCTGGAGTTTTCTACCAAATCTTTTTTCTTTCTGAAATTGAACTCTTTGTGGAAAAAATGCAGCATCCTCAAATCTCCTCTTGTGAGCATTATTTGGGACCTGGAAGGAACCTATGGCCTCTGCTGTGCTGGCCTCAAGACTTGCCAATGAGGACATTCACCTTATTTGGGATAGGAATTGAAAACCTGGATTACTAAATTGTTTTTCAGCTGAATTAGGATCTATTCTCTTCCTCTCACATTCAACCTTCCTTTCTCCCATGTGTTCTCTCTTTCCTTCAAACAGCCTTCCTCTTTCCCTCCTTCAAAACGGACTTCCTCTTCCTTTCCTCTTGCAGAACAGATACCCTCTTTTCTTTTCAGTGCCATTTCCAGCATTCAGAAATAGAACAGGCCACAGAGAAATGATGTGAAAGAGAAGAAATAACTGTTCTCACTTCTGTAGCATGACCTGGGACCTCAAAAAGCTTTTCACACTTGAATAGGCTGTCTCAAAAAACTGCTGGATAGCAAGTGAGTATTAATACCATCATCCTAATACTGGCAAAACAGTACTGCAGTAGCTATCATGAGTAATTATCCCAGGATACCAAGGGAGAAAGACCAGGCAACTCATGGCCTGATGCTCAGTGCATTTCATTTAGATGCTGTAAACTGGTAGAGGAAATTAATTGGAACAAGCTCCAGAAATAAGATGGAGCCTGAGATACATCATCTTAGAATATTTCACTGCAGTTAGTAATTAGAGCATGATGCAAAATGAGCTAAATTCATCCCTCATTTCATGGAAATTGTACCCAGTTTTTTGATTTTAAAAGTAGACTCCAGAAAGATCTCCCTTTTCTGTACTTAGCACTGCAGCAGCTGTAGCTCAAAGCTTCATGTGGCATGGGACTTCACCAGGAACAAAATTGCTGACTGGAAGTGCTCTATTTTCTCCATCTGGTGGCTACAATTTCTGCTTCGTATTATTGCGTTTCCTTCTAAGCTGTTCAAGGGCCCTTTGTGTCTTGTGTTGCAGAAACCTGGTCCTGGCCTATAGAAGAGGCTGTCTGTGCAGATAAGAAGAGTGACAGAGCAGGGAAATGAGCTGCTCACATAGAGGGAGTCGCTCAGTGGCCGACCAAGGATCCTGCTGTGCCATCCTCCTCCCTCTCCTTCACTGGCTTTGCACTCAACTGTGCTCTTCCCATAGATAGCTGAATCCTGGCCAAGATTTCTCCCTTTTCTTCTGCCTGTACACTTTCTCTGTGAGGCCTCAATTCCCAGATCTGCACCAGTCCCAGTAGCATGGAGCCCAGAGAAGCACCAAACCTAGTTTCACATTAATCAGGACCTCACTTTGATTTGGCTGGTGATATCCTAGTGTACTTTGGCTGCTTCACTGGTCTTCAGATCTTTCCCTCCACTAGCAGTCCCTAGTCTGGTTCTGGAGCAAGGCATTTTGGGACTCCTGGGCAGAATTGGAATGTCACAGCATGCCACGATGTCACCAAAGCATTCCTTGTGCTTCTTTGTATCACGTCTTCCCCTCCTTTGCCTGAACACACCCCAAAAATATCTTCCAAACAGCACGTAGAGGTAGCAGTCTTCAGGTTCCCCAAGGCTGAGATCTACAAAGGCTGGGTTTAGTGCAGGCTCAGGGAACACAGTCTTTCAGATGAAGTCTAGACTCATGACATCTCCCTGGCTCTGCCAGTCAAGTTACATGCTTCAAAGGGGCAAGGCTTGGAGGAACTGCAGTCATAGAGCCCAAGCACAGCACTCCCAGACTCTAGAAATCTGGAACTGGCAAGGAATTGGGCTCCTGCTCTGCATTTAGGGTTCCCTCTTGATTTCCCTCACCTGTGGGGTAAAACCAGCTCAATTCTGGCCCATGGACTCCGTTAATTCCACCACCTGGAGCTGTCTCCACATGGGTCACAATTATTAAATTTGCCAGCCAAACCTGCATGGCTTATACTCAACTGTGTCACTCTCCAAACACTTAGTGTCCCCCAGATGTCTCCCAGACCATGACAAGCTCTTCTCCCTCCTTATTCCCCCTCCAGGCACCACAGACTTTGTGTCTGTAGCTGAAAATCTGTGTGATTTACAGGCACAATCTCAATATGCAAAGGATTATGTCAGACCAATAGCATCCAGCACCCACCACAATCTTCAGACAGTTTTAAAAAGGTGTGTGTTGCTTCCTTGACAGACTTAAACTTTTTCTCCAGATTAAGAAAAAAAAAAAGCCTTCCCCTGTGAAGAGGTGTGATCTGCATCCTGTCAGTGGAACACAGCATCCAGCCATCCATGTGGCAGCAGAGCTGTGCTCATTAAAACTTTTTGAAACAATAACATTGCATCTGTCATAGCCAGCCTCAAAGTACCCATACTCAGGATGCTTGAAACATTTTCTAAAAGAAGAGCAGATGCTTTTAAGTAAGGTTCTAAGAAGCAGACTCCTGATTCTCAACCAGCTTCAGACAACAACTATTGAAAGTCCCCAGGTGGATCATTTACTATTCTTGCCTCAGTATCTTTTTTTTTGTCTTTTTTTTTTTTGGTGAAAATATACTGGTGATCTGTTTATCTCATTATTGTAAAGTGTCATTAGATTGTACCCAGACACCTCTGAAGCTGATCTGATAAACTTCACAGTCTCTAAGTGGGCTGGCTCAGAGCCTCTGTAAGCAATGTTTGGATAGATTTCTGCTGCTCATTTCCTGGATTTATGTTAATTTTCTGTCATTATTTTTATTTTTTAATTGGGATTTTCTCAAGCAGTAAAATTTGGATTCATATCTGAGCAGTGTTGAGCATTTCAGTGCTGCACTGGAGCTAATGCTTTGGTACAGGGATATGGCCAGAACATTAAATCCCTCATCCATGTGCAAATTTCTCCTATGGAGAGGATACAGATTTGGTGTTTGGGTTTGGTTGCATATGTAATAAATAAATTTTGGTGGGGCAGTTTGGGGAACACAAACAGCATGACATGCTCCCTTACACACCTGTATGCATTATGTATAGCTTGTCTACTCATTGCTGTTGTTCATTTGTAGCTAATTGCTTGTATTACAATACTATCAAAAGCCACAAATTATAGTCAGGGCCCTATTGTACTGGAAACTAGATATAAACATAATGAAGAAGTGGTCATTAGCACTTCTGTTTCATTTCCTTGTATGCTCAGAGACCTCACTCAGCGACTCTCTTCCCATCCAGGAGCTTAGAAACGTTACCAGTGGGTCTGTGCCTGCAGTGGTGTACAGACCTAGAAGACCCAATTACACCATTTCTCTTGAGCCACCCCTCTGCTCACAAGGTGACTACCAGCAGCAGTTTAACTCTCACATCATATTCTGCAGCTCTCGAGCAGATTTCAACACAGCACTTTACATGCAAACTCAGCAAAATAGCATCTGTGATTTAGACATACCTGCTACCTCTTTGGAGCCTCGTAATGTACCAGTCTCAGCATCATTTCTTACTTAAAATCCCACATTGATTTCACAGGTGACTCAGTTCTCCCAGCCATTGTGTAGTGGCCACGGCTGTAAAAGGGCTATGGCTGTAAAAGATGGATATTTTTCTGAGTTTGAAAACAAGAAACACTCCAACACCCAGACTCTTTTCTATGGAGAGCACACTTCTTACTAGTTGTCATAAAGGTGTGGGAAAATGGAGGTTTGCAGGAAATGCTACAATTCCCCATGGCAGCATCCACACAAAGAGGAAACAGCCCTTGGTCACATGTTGAAAGCCAATAGTCCCTTTCTTCTGCCTTTCCCCGCATTCTGCTTCCTGTTAGAATACCCCAATCTGTAAATGATTGTCAAACCACACTGACTTATATGTCAATTTCCTTTTCATTAGCATGAAGATCTAAGAGATTTCTTTGTGCCTTTCTATGATAATACATTAACATAAAATGAAATCCAGGAGGCCTGAGCTCTATACTGTATTTAACTGCCCTACTTCACTAAAAACCTCTCTGCATCTGGCCAGTGCTGACAGATTTTTAAGAGCTCGTTTTTTGTATTGCTGAGAAGCAGCTTTCAGCACAGCTTTGCCTGGTGCATGGGTTCATATCTGAGAAAGGAAAAATCTGAGATGGATAAACAAAAAGCAGGTACAATCTATAATAACAAAAAAAAAAAATCTCCTGTAATTCTTGTGACAGCCGTGAAAATATGTCAGATAAAACATTTTAGAGATCTATAATAATGAGTAGGAGTTTGTGTCCTGAACACAGGACTTGTCTGTCTGCCAAGACAGACAATTGCAAATGAAAAATAATGAAAAAAATGGGAGGGGAGAGAAGGAAGGAAAGTTATGGAAAATCAAGGTAGTTGTGCTTTTCATGAAAGATATTAGTGAGCCAGGACTTGGTCAGAACTGCAACACACATGAATGACTTTTCTAGCTTTAGTTCACCTTATAAATCTAATAACTAAAATAATTTGTTTTCTACTTCCAGTACTGAGCATGCTCTTTTCTGCTTTCTGGAATGGTCTGTATTTACTCTTAAGTGTTTTGTGTTAGCAGCTGGCATGTGAATATCTGCAATGTAAATAGGTCCCTGGGAAATGAAAAACACCTTTCAGTCTGACATTATCAAACACTTTTTCTTGTGTGGACTTCCAATGCATGGGTATGCAATGCTGGGATACCTGGCACAGGTACGCAATGTTGGGATACCTTTGTAACGTTTTCCTAATTCAATTTTTTTCAAAAAAACCTCTCAGTATCCCTCAGTGCTAGAATCCCTCTGTGACTCCTGTGTGAAAGCTTGGCATGTTGTCACCTGGAAAGTCACATAAAGTCACTGTGTTTCCTCTTCTATCCTCACCTCTTTTGCAGAAACAAGCAAATCCTGAAGCTGCTGCTGACATCCGTCTTCCATTTTCCCTGCTGGGCACATTCAAGAGGCGATTGAGGATAGATTCCTAGATTTTCTGTGACTTCTGCAAACACTTTCATCTGGCAGCCTTAGCTGTACTGCTTAAACCCAGGGCAACTCCGCAGCATGCACTGCAGTCGGGCACCGTTCAGCATGTTCTCCATCAGGTGGTGAAATAACAAATCTGTTGAACAGCACACAACTACGCTCAGCAAGGTCTTTTCCTTCAAGGTTGTATAAGAAGAGAGCAAAAGCAGTTAGCATAAACCAAAAAAGGAACAGAAATACCCATCAGAAATGGAAAACTCCCAAAGCAGATATGACGTAGCCTTTACTCCTTACTGCTGAGCAGGGGGTTGGAAAAGGAGCTTGGTATCACTCCTAAATACACAAAGCACCTGACCGTGTCCCACCACACTGCGACTGCAAGCATTCCTCAGAGGCTTAAGCATGTTAACAGTGAGACCAGATCTGTGTAGCAAACCACTGCACGACTAAGACCCAGTTATCCCTAGGTGACACTACTGATGTTTGTGAGGTGGAAGTGAGGGTGCAGAGCAGGGTTCAGGGAGTCCTTTTCTGTCAGTGCAACAAGTACTAGGAGAGGAAGAAACAGGCTCTGTACAGCACAGTCTGCTCAGGAGGGAGCTGTGATTGCAGCTGGAAGACCCGGCTGCTGCTCAGCTGAAGGAAGTAAACAAGGAATTGATCAGTTATTGCTATATTACACATGCAATCATGGATTCTTGCATGCAAACTTCCAGGGTATGATCAACTTTCAACTCACTGCGTTAGTTTATGGAGCTGTAATCCAAAGTAAAGCTCTTCGCAGCTCCCTAAAGCTGCAGAGTTTAGGTGGGAACAAGGGTCTGCCAGCAGTAACTCCATGCAGGATGAAAACCTTAGCTTTTTTCTGCCTTTCTTGGCTATGTGATGCATTTTCACAGGGTTATGAAGATGGTCTCTTCATGCTGTCCTTTTTCCCAGAAGCCAGATCACTGGTCTCTGCTGTCTGTTTTTGCTTTTCTTACTTTAATGAGTGTGCATTATAAACAAAGGTGTACAGCATAATAGTACCCCCTGGAAATATTTGTTAATAAAAGGCTTTTAGAAACCTTTTATAGGGAAACCCTATAGACATTAATAGATAGTGAATGCTTTTCTAGAGGCATTGTTATTCCACTAGTCTATACAATTCAATAGCGAATTATATTCCTGCTATCAAATCCCAAAGGATGATTCAGAAAACCATTAGAAAGGATCTAATTCTCCGTAATTTTCTGCAGTAATTAAGATAAAAGCCTTTCAGGGTCTCCTCTATTACAGTGCATGGGATTTTTCCACAGGAAAACAAATGATCAGTTTAAATTCCCCCTGGTTACTTAAGCAAAGTAAAGCCAGTAAATACTGAAGGTTTATTAAGATAAAATTTCCTTTCATTTCCATGGGAAATTCACTTAATTTCAGGAGACAATGAGGGCCAAGGATTAGGCTCCCTGTATTTTATAACAGGACATCAAACTCCACCTTCTGCTAGAGTCAAAGAGTTTCAGTGATTTTGCCACATCTTCCCTTTGGGCTGGCAGGGAATGTGTGCTCTGTGGAGGCTTTGCATGCAGCAGCAGGTGCCATTCCATTAACACCAGGAGGCTCAGTGTAGCAGTGAACTCGGGGCTCTGAGAACCATGGTATATCTCAGGAGCTGCAGAGTGCTAATTGAAACACCACTAGTGTTTTCCCCATCATGTGCTTGGAAAGCTATCTGAGGTCAGAGACGGCGTTTCTAGAATGTAGTACTGAGTTCTTGTGAAACTCATGTATTTTTTTAGCCCTTGTCTCCACATTTGCTGCCCCAGGAGAGGCACTAATGACCTCTGCAGGGAACTCAATGCAGAGCCTTAGGAAGAGGTCACACATATGAGAGAAGAATGAGACATAAAAGCCATGGTGACATATCGAAGAGCTTAAAGGCAAATATCACTCCTGTGCCATGCTTTGTTGGAGCTCCCTTTGTGAGGCTGTGACCTATACTTTGGACTACATAAAGCTGAGGTCAGACCTCTGTGAAATCCTGACCTTGATGACAACAATAAGAGCCTTTTCACTGATTTTTCTGGGTTTCTGGTGTGAGAGATTTGTCCATAGTCCTATCATAAGTCTGCTCCAGGTAGTGCCCTCTCTGCCCATCCTAATGGCTTTTCCTCCAGCCTCCTCCACTCCTCCCTTCTCCTCCACCACTCTTTGAGGCTGACAGTGAACTGCCCACAGTAAAATGACAACAGTAATAGCTTCTACTGCGTGGCATTTCTCATTCCCAGATCTCTTCAGAGCCGAGTGCTTTAATATAACTGGCCTTTTACGTGCAGCTGATAGCTAGCTCTTCCTTGGAGAAACCAGAGCCAAAGCTGGGTACAGAATATAGCACTTTGGATTCAGTTGTCTTCACTAAGTCTTGTACCTATATCTTTCCCTATCTCATTACCTGTCTCCCAGACGCAGTGTGAAATGAAGCTATTCCTGTTTCCAGGAGCAATGGCAGGCCGAACTGATAATACAAAAAGGTCATTAGGGGCTAGTAGGGCTATTAGAAATCATCCCTTATCTTAGCAAAGAATGAAAGCCCACAGAAAATGGCTTATCAAAGATGTTCATCACGTCCTCTTCCCAGGGGGCATTTGGAGGTGTTGAATATACTCATCAGTTACAAGACTTCCTGCTGGAATTGCTGCATCAATTAGCCACATGAAAATTGTCATCCTGATCTATCCACTTCAAACAGGTCTTTCCTTTCACTGTCTTCATCTTTATTCCAGAGTTATTTTTTTCATCTGGTGTCACTTTGCAAAATTTCCTGGCCTTGATACTTATTTTGTCTCCATGTACCAAAGCGTGACTTTGATTACATCATTGTCCCAACCACTCTAAATCCCAGCCACTTATCAGTAAACTTAAAGTAAGTCACGAGTTCAGAAACAAATTACTTACAAAGATAAATCTCCACTCCAACACATCAGTGCCAGTACTGTCTAAGCAAGTAAACCATAAATCTTCAGAGCACCACTACAGGACGTCGCTGCACTGCTCCAGAGACAAGAGGACAGAGACCACTTAGCTGATTCTGCTTTTGATGAATTGAATGGCTTTCACTTGATATTTAACAGAATTGCTTAATTCATGAATGGTGCTTCTTCTTCATTTGACACTGTGAGAGTGGGGAAGAGGGATGGAAGGGGTTTTCATTTCCTCCAGACTAAGTGGTTCTCTGACCTTGAGCAAGCCTCTACACTGTGGGTGCCCAATCCCCCACTTGCCAAGCAGGAATATTTGCGATGAAGCTGAGTTGAGAGTCACTGATCTTCGTTCATAAAGCCCCTTAACAGTCTGCCTACCTTTTGAGTTCTTGTGGAAGTCCTTTGGAGAATCTTGATGTGGCTTTAGACCGCAGTGGACTTAAGGGTGCTCTGAAACTCCCTGCTGAACTGGAGGATTCAGACCATCAGAAAATTCACTGTGGCCAAAACCCATCACTAGTAATTTCTTCTCTACATTAATTTTTATTAGGAGTTTTCACAAGGCTACAAAGTTCTCATTTCACAATTAATATTTTTCCATGTTCAGAGTGACAGAAGTCAGACTGCACCAGTGTCTTTTTTCCCAGAATTTCCAGGGGACTTGTTTTATCTAGCTGTACAGATACCCATTCAGCTGTAGCCAAACCATCATAAATCATTTCCTGCTATTTTTACGGACAGGTATTTTGTATCTATGTGACAGTGAGACCGCACATTTTCAAAAGCCTGCTGTCCATAAGTGATGTTTGCCTTAGTGTACAATGGAAGCATACAGGAGCTCCCACAGTACTTGGTGGTGATATTTTTGCTGCACATAATCTTTTAGCAGCCCCTTTATATGAATGAATTTTACACAAACAAAATAGTTTCAAGATTCTGAGCTGAAAAGCACTGTGTAAGTGCCTAGGGTTATTTTCAATTAACAGTATCTAATTCCAAGCACACCATGAATCACATTTTTCTTCTCTCTTTAGAGCCAACATGTTAATCCTTTGAAACAAAAATGGCTGCATTTTAATGAGAGTTTAAAAGGGTGAAAGTTCTGCTCTACTACACTGAGCATAATAGAATATTTTTGTGATGTATATCTTCCATCCATTCACTTTAATTTTCAGAATAATATCTGGAGAGCAGCCTGTTTTATCTCTGGGCTCTCCTCATTCACTCCACTTAGCTTTCAGTGTGTGTATCACAGTTAATTTGAATTTGATATTTACTTTTCCTTATAGGCACTAGGTTACAATAACACCAAAAAGATTAGAGTATTGTCCTCTCCAGGTTGACTTGTACAACATATCTCAGTGAAGTATTAATTTTAATTGTGTTTTTGCACTCTATTTCCTGGCACTAGGACATAAGAATTCCTTGTTAGATTAAGTCCTGAGCTGAAGACGTGGGGTATTAGCACACAAAAGCCTTCCAGTATCTGGCACAGACTCCATGCAGGTCTGCAGTGGGCTGGCTCATGTCCTTCAGTGATGTCTCAAGTCATATGATGTAGTTTGGAGAGGAAAGGATAACCTTGTCCACCTGTGAAGCACTGTAAAGCAGCAGGCAAGGCTACCAGTAAGGGTAGGAGAGAAGTTGCAAGTTAAGGAGGAAATTTCCTATCCCATTCATGCAAGGCCAACATCTTGTCCACAGCTCCTCTCTAGTGTGATTCATAACCTGGTTATCTGTTGCTTTAGCCCATATTCAAGCCAGGAGTGTGGGGGGAAATGAGGTGTCTAAAAATACCTCTATATGCCCTTTTTCCCCTTTGTGTTCTGCTCTAGAGCTGAGAAGTCAGGTAGGTGTTTATGTTGCAGATGGGGAGGGGTGGAAATGCCCATGCAGAAGGTATTCCCAAAGACTTATTTCTTATCCCCAGAGCTCTGAACTGAAGTAGGTGAAGCAGGTGGATGACACCAGACTTTGGCTGTGAGCCCAGTGTGATAGCAATTCACTGCAGAGGTTTGTGTTTTCCACTGATGTATAGGCAGCTACAATCTGACTTCAAACAGCATCTTGAGCTGGACAAAACTGGCTTCTTCATTTTATGAGAAAAGGGAGATTTAAGGAAGCCTGTATAACATTACTTCAAGGCTTGAAGAAAAAGCCTACCTTTAGGCAGAAAATCAAACTGAATGAATTGGGCATCTCTCAAGTTCCTTTGATTACTCTGATCAGGGCATGCAAACAACATGCTGCTAGAGGAGAAGAAAATAAAGACTTTAAGTAGAAGAAGAAAGGCTCTAACATCTGCTCAGGAATGAGTAAAACAGACACATAAAACCAGCAAAATATTATGGGTAAAACTACAGCAAGTCATCCTTTCAGCCAACCCAGCCCAGGTACTGAGTTGTCACCCACTACATTGTTTGCAAGAGACAAGCAGAGGTGGGCAGATCCATAATGCAGAGGTGTTATGGAACTGGATAGACAGCTGGCTGACCATGTTTTGGCTGCAATGCACAGTGGCTGGTGTCTCTACCTATTCATGCTCTCTGCAGGTAATTTAGCTCCTGGCTCCTCAAGCTATACTGTTTTACCTTTGTCAGTTCTGTTCAGTTATTGTCAATGAACCATGACTTTTTAGTTTGCTTTGTTTTAAGTATATTTACTCAACTGCCAGCAGGAAAGATGTAATAGAAGCTGTGCCTGCAGCATCCTAGGAACCTGACACCGCAAACTGTGTATTAAAGTTAAAAGGTTGGTCAGTCAGTCAGTCAGCTTCTGTCCATCTCTGTAACACCAGCACATTTTTATTGTACAATTTTTACATTTACATTTTGTTACATTTTTACTGTAAAATTTGGGTAGCTGTCACCAGTTCTTCCCATATAGACCCTACAATGAAAATGTCATGGGTAAGTTAAATTTCATTTTCTTGCTGGCAGATTTCTCTAACTACATCAGTTTGCCTTTTCTAACCAGCTTACAATGTGTTGGGGCATTCCATGCAGTGTAGCTTCCTCAAGCAGATCTGTGTGAGCCTGCAAGAGGAAAGAAGTTTTAAAGTTGGTAATCTGTCTACTTGAGGGTCCTCCATCCCAGAAGGAAACACAGTCAGCAACTATGCACTCTCCAGTGAAAGCAGAGGGGGCCTCCAAACTTAAAATACGATTTTGTGTGTGCAAATCCTTGCAGATGCAAGAATTTTTACCTGCCTGGTTACAGAAATAAGGATAGGATGAACTGTAGCTCTAATGATGAAGTAGACAATGACAACACAAGAGCACCTGCCAATCTTATTCATACCCAGGAGCCATCAGATATTCTGTAGCTATATGTGATGCATGAGCATGAGGTAAGTGGACACATCCTCCATTAACTGTCTGCTGAAATTTTTAGTCGATTTTGGATTATAGATATATTTACATCCTCTTGTATTACAAATGGGGATAAAATCACATCCCTTCTTCCACTCGATTTACAGATGGGCACAGTTCTCTCCTGGACTGATTCATGGCAGTATCTCCCTGCTTCACTGTCGGGTCAGTACCTCCTGAAATTCCCTTTCTTTGCCACATCCACTTACCCTGGCTGCAATCTCTCCAGATGTGACTGATGTCACTTGTGTCCAAATCAACTCAGGACAGGAGAGAAGCAGTAGACAGAAATGGACAATGCTATCAGTATTAGTATGCTTATATGTAATGGTGGCTGGATTCTCATGGCTCATTTAGACAAAGCAAAAGAAAATTAATTTGCTAATGGAAATTAACTCTATAGGCATAACAGAGAGCTTACAGACCTGATCCTGTTATCACTGAGGGACTTCAGATGCAATTTTCACAGAGTTCAATAAAATTTCCCTGGTTTTAGCAAGGAAGATCAGTCCTTACTTTCAGCATGCTATTTAAAATATACATGAGAATTCTCCTTTCCATTGTGGCAGAACAAAAGCCATTCTCACAGCTCTAGCTGGAGAGGCTTTGGGGCAAAATGCGTGTCACCATGTTACCTCAACTGACTGATTTCTTTGCTGCACAGATGAGCAAACTAGGAGTCATCAACTTCAGCACATCACAGGAATCAGAGCACCTGTCTCCTTGCACTCTGTGCTCTTCATGAGATGAAAGAAAAAGCAAGTAGATCAGTGGTTGTGAAGCAGAGCAGCTAAGTGAGCACTGAAACAGTCTTGCAACACCCCTGGCCTGGCCTGGGCTGGCCCTGCCTGGCCTGACCTGACCACTCCCTCTTGACCCAGATTTACACCCCTGCCAATTCAGGTGATGAGCATCAGTTCAGTGCTTCTACTCTCTCCAAACCAACATCTTCTCTAACAGCAGAGACAGCTCGCTCTTAACAAGCAGGCAGGAGGTTTTATTACTTCGATGGAGTGCAAGAGAAACTGGAAGGAAGACAAGATTCCAGAGCATCACTGCCAGACTGTGTTTCAGCATATCAAGTGTTTAACAGCCACACTGGTTCCCACACTTCACCAGTACTGCTGCTCATTCCCATTCACTTGCTGCAATGAACTCCCTTGGTTGTACAAGGGTCTGGGACTTTGCTTACTGGGCCAGTAGTGAATATATAGTTGCATTCTTTAGCCATTTTCTTCTTCTAAAAGCCAAATCAGCTCCCTATTCTTGGTCTTAACATAGGTCTTGGAAACAGTTGCACTGATATAATTGAGAGGGTAGGTAGGGTGAGGTGTAGGCTATGAGTATTCCCTAGATCGCTGACTTTGCCACATCTTCAGAACGTAAAACCCTGCCCCGTAATGAGATCTCAAAGGGTGAAATTCACCTGTACACAGAAGCCTAACACGAGAGCAACATGCAGTTTTAAAAGTCTGATTTGTTCTTACATATTGCTCACGTCAGAAACGTTTAATGCTAGTTCACAAGAGCTGGTTATGAATTCAAACTTTACTGTGTCAGATGCTGTGCCAAAAAAAAAAAAGAAAAAAAAAGGTAGGATCTCTGCCTCAGAGAGCTCTCACACAGGCATGAGTCTGTGAAGAAACACAGAAACAAGACCATTTATTGGCCAGCATGACAGATGGAGAGTTCTGCACCCACATTCACCCAGCATCACATTCCTGGTGCTGAAGGAAAGGAGAATTGCAAAAAAGTGAAAATCACAGTTTTATTTTATTTTTCTCCTTCTATGTGGAAGGCCTATAGAAATATCAGTTTTGTATCATCTCTTCAGGCTCACTGGCATGGTTTTAGTAATCTTCAACATTTCCGAACATTTGGTTGTGACACTCAAGACATCAGGGACATGCTAGAAATTGTCCTGCAGCCTCACCATATTTTGAGACTGATTACCCTTGACCAAGCTGGGTAACTTTGCAGACATTTTTCTCATCTCTTCTCGATGACAAGTACTGAAAAGTACAGAAACAGAGCCAGGCTTTGTCCACAGACAGTGAAAACACACACACACACAGAGTGAAAGCCCTAGGAAGTTTTCCAGAGTCACAAAAGGCCGATATTCACCTTGCCATATTTCTGTCATGAAATGCTTCACTTACATTGTAAAGCAGAAATAAATGTTGAGATTATGGGCACTAATGATGTATTTATTCACAGGTCTATAACCCATAAATAAATTACAACATCTCCTTATACTACAGACAACAAACCTCATAGCCAAACTTCTTTTCCTGCTGCAAACAAATGCAGACTGACAGTTTCCTGCTCCAAACAAAATGTGTATTTTGACATCTTGGAAACATGGCTGCAGTGTCACTAACGTCAATTAGCTAAAGCTCTCAGAAAGCTCTGGTGCTTCAGCCAGATGCCAAAAGGAGGGTTTAGAAGACTAACTCTAAGCAGAGACACTTGGAAAATTTTCCTGTCAAAGTTAAGACACATGCTATTTAGGAAGAGCCACCAGTACATTTTGGAACTGATCCAATACCCACTGAAGACCTCAAAGTAAATTCATTTATTGACTGCACTCTGCAATGGATGGATTCTCATGATAAAGAGACCAAGAAGAAGTAACAGAGTATTATGATTGATAAAGCGTAACAGAAGGGGATACATAGGACTCCTAGAAATCACTACAGGCAGGATAACCTTGAGCAATGGAGCAGCTTTCCTTCAGCTTTGTGGCCAAACAGTTTCACAGGACTCTTTCCCTGCTCTAGATCTTTGCCCTTATTATGGTAGTGATGTAGTGTGAAACCTCAGGGCTTGCTGGTTAGTGAAATTTTGAAAGGCAGCCTGCAACAAGTAAGTTGCAGAGTGAAAATGGAAAAGCTGTTCTTGATTCACTCAAGGAGGAAATGCTGTAACCCAAAAGCAGAGTGTTTCCTTCTGAGCAGCCCTGAACGTTATTATGAAACCAAATCAAAAGAAGTTGATAATTGGATGCCCACTTAAATCACCTGAATTTTGAGAGGTGCAGTTCCCATGGACAGTCAAGGATTTGAGAAGGTAAATATCAGTACATTTTGGGTGAGCAGAATTGTCTAGAATCAGACACAGGCTATGGAGCAATGTGAATTCAGCATTGAATCAATATTTCAGTCCCTTAACCATCAAGGATGATCCTGCTTCTCTTTCCAACTGATTAAGCAATGAGGTGAAATGCTAGGATCAAGGGTAGCTGTTATTCACAGCTATATCTTGTGTGTCTTTGCATTCAGAAGCAATTTTATTCATCTGTCAAGAGAAACAGGTCAAGATAAATTTCCAAGTTGTGTGGGAGGATGCAGCCATGAAGCTCACAGCAACAAGGATCCAGCACAGCAACCTCGTGCTGGCATAAGCAGATGGCAAATGGGGAGTTGTGAACTGGGGACGGGCTGGACGGGAGCTCCACTTTTTTCCCTGCAGCAAGATCTATAACAATCATGCTGCCACACTGGATGCAGAAGGTTAATTTGGGGAACTTCCCCTACAAGTCTGACCTAATGAGATATAGAAATGTCCACATGCGGCTTCTGCAGCTGCCTTGTCATTAGAGGTGCTCATTTCCTGGGTGGGCATGTGATTTCCCATTTCCCTGGGTTAGGAAAATAACATAATTATACTCTGAATTCAAATCCGCTCTGGTTTAGGGAGAAGCAGGGTCTGATATGCATAATTTTTAAATGGATGGCACATTGCCATTACACAGTCAACAGTATCAATTTCTTTTCTGTGTGAATTTTTATTTCAACATGTCAAGAGTCACTTTCATTTATACTTAAAGTCCGGAATGAATCAGTGCTAGCACGAACTTTGAAAAAAAATAAAGGCATCCCCAGTAGAAATAAATATATAGGTGACCATTTTTCTTCCTAATTTCTGTTCAAGGAGTCAGACTAGTTGCACTGGTGGCCACAGAAACAGAACTGTAAAAATCTGTCAACAGATTTTCACTTCCGTGCAGGTTTTTTTTTTCAATTAATTTTCATTGTCTTTTCATTCCTTCATTTACTCACTTTGTACTTCACTGTGATTTTGAACCGTGGATATCTCATATTTAAAACATAAGTCTGTTATTTTACTGTAAAACCATGCAGAACTCTCTTCTTTCTACAGCTCCCCCATTAAAATTTCACAGATGGGAAATTCAAGCACTTGACTCATGCAGACCTGAGCCATAAAATAAACCTCTGGATTGTAAAGGCCCTAATTTTCACACATACTTTACTGAGGAAGGCTTTGGGCTTAAAATGCCCATAGCAGGGAAATGAAAATTGGGTTGTAAGTTGCTAGTTGGAGATATGCAAGCTCTGTCCTGCTTTGATTGCCTTTTGCTTGGCAAGAGGATCATAGAAGCTTTGTGACCTTGAATTTGGATCGAGNGCCCCATGAGCTGAGGTAACTTCCCCCTGGCGGGAGACTTCTGTGAGAGTGGTGGCTGTCTCGTCATAGCTACGCATCAGCAGCGTTATGAGAGCTCACTTCAGAACTTCACTGTGTCCAGCCCTTCATGTGAAAGGGCACCATGATTTAGGGATGTGTAGTAGTAAATAGCCAAGGCAAAAGTTGAGGATAACCCAATTTTTAGGGACCAAATCACATTTCAGATGCAAGGGGGAGCTTGATAACAAACACTCGTCTCCACATTCTGTTTATATCCCAGCGAAGCTGTTTTGTTCTCTACTCTCACAGAGCAGCACTCACTGCCCTAACCCTAACCCTAAACCTAACCCTAACCCTATGTCCAGAGGTTGTTCTCTTTGCAGCAGCACCCCACACTCCTGCTCCATATACGTGTGCAAGGATGTTCTAACTGCCTCCTTCATTGGGAAAGAGTGGAAGTCTCCTCTCTGTGCCCTAGAAACAGTGAGTCCCTGCTGGTCTTACAGACTGCCATGATACTGAGTGCCATTAGTCCTGCTGATTCTGTGGGTGACAGAGCTCTGCAGACATTCCCTCAGGCTGTCCCCTCCATGATAATATGTTATCTGGACTCCTCTAGCTCTAAGTGGATCATTTCCTCTCTCATTTGTCTCATCTCATAGAACCCTGGAGGTTTGCTCACATTTATTTTTGGTTCTGGTGGAGCAGATTTGCCTGTTTCAGTTTGATTTACCTTCATTCACAGACATTTATATTTCTCCTTCTTAGAGAGGCCAGTTCTTGTATTAAACCAACCTGTTCTTGTACTGGTAGTACTTTTGTTATCTGTATTTTGCTCCTTATTCACGGGGAAGCTAGATACCCTGTCTCCATCAGTAAACTACAAGCAGTTGGAAAGGTTCCCAAACCATACAGACACCTGTGCTGTGAGGACAGCTCCCTGTGCAGCTCAGCTCTGGACTGTAGGCTCCTACAAAGCTGAAGCTGGAGGATGGGTTTCAAGCATCAGCAAAGCCAACAGCTCAGCCTTCAAGTAGGGAGGAGACAGTAGAGCCAAGGGATATTTGCTCTGGCACAGAAGGAATGCCTGGAGAGCCACTGAGGGTTGGGTTTACCCCTGGGAGTAAAGGGTGGTACTGAGGCACACTCCACATAGTACAATTTGAGCTCTCCTGCAGCTTGGTCAGACACAGACATTATGCCTCACCCTCTGAGATACATCTGTAAGGATCCATGGGCTGGGCTGACAAGGATGCTACAAGTTCCTTTTACTGGTAAGGGGTAACACTGCTCCCACATCTGGAAGGCACAGCTCAGGCCCTGCAGGCAGAAATACTGAGCTGAATATCATTCCCCACATCCAGATGTAACTTAAAGAGCAAGAGAGAGGTGCTCCCTCCCCCATCCAGTGCTTCAGGACAGGGATTATGGTGTCTAAGGAACCACGAAGGAGAAACTCTCTCAACAGTATTTCTAGTCTTCTCTGCAGCCTATTCTTGCCGCTGTCATGGCAAGTGTAAATCATGTCTCAGTGTAAATATACCCAGTACATCTGTCACATCCAGGTGGCAATGTTGGCTACGCTGTTTGTAAATCCACTGAGAATAATGTATTTGTGCTGGGGGGTGACATCCCATAATGAGATTGTGATATTCCACAGCCCGAGATTTGCTATTTGTGACGAAGATGGATTTCATGAACAGAAATGCTGCCAGGAGATCTCCTGGACTTAGGGGACATTCATAAGCTGGGGATCCTTCTAACCTACTCAGCCATAATCAAATACAAGGAAAATACTTTCTCTTGCTTTTGAAACCAACAAATAAACACCATTAGCTGCATATCTGGCCATATATTTGCATTCAAAACACAACAAAGCACAAAATAACTAAATGTAAAATAGCACAGTCAAGAACTGCATATATTTACAAGCCAGCCTATCATATTGATCCAATTACACTTAATGTAGCAAGTATAATAGTAAAAAACCTCATTTCCATGACTAGAACAACTCCTTTTTTTTTTCCTCAGAGATTTAGCAAATGAATCCTTTCAATAATGAAATTCCACTTTTTTTTTTCTTTGCTCTCAGGTGCAGTTTATTTATGGAAAGCCTAAAAAAATGTCTTCATCCTTTTTTGTGAAAATACACATAAGCCACATCCTTCCCTCCTGTGTTGTGAGCAGAAGTTGTATATGTGTATATTTATGCATATGTAGAAATCTGCATGTAAATTCATGTCTCTCTAAGCCTCTTAACAGCAAAACAACTTACACCTAAGTTGTTTCCACTATTAATCATCCTAGACTTAGTAAAGTAGGTGAATTAATACATTTATTAATAGATTTTATAAAAGCAGCCTTGGAAATGCTGCATTGTTCAAGGCCAGACAGTAAGAGAAAAAAATGTTAAAAACACAGCCTCTGTGTAGAGCTCAGCAGAATTAGGAACTCAGCCTAAGCCTCTTGGATCACAATCTTGTGTCTCTGTCTCTGAGACCAACTGTCTTGTCTTTATTTAAATTCATAGTCCTTTGAAATTACTAATTTTTGCTACTAGACTTCTTGTTCTTCACTTACATCAACACATGTACAAACATGGAATAAAGTTTCATGTAAGTTAATAAAATAAGAGAGAACCCAGGGTATAATGTGAACTCCAAACCCCCTACCCATGCAGAGCCCAAGACATGGGAAGTGCATGGAGCAATGGAATTCCTGGAAGCGGAAGTCCTTACACAAGTTGGTATGAAGCTAATGCTGTCTGCTGTGTGGGGAGCTGTACCCAGTGACTCAGAACATGCTCTCAGCCCTAATCTCCCACAGCTGGAGCACAGACATCCCATTTTACAGGTGGGTGAAAACATGAAAAAGCAAAGCGAAGCAATCTGTCTGTGGCCATACAACAGGTCTGTGACCATGCAGAAAGGCCTCGGTGTCCCACAAGCCTGTCCTATCAGTCCCTGCGGCTGGAGCTGCGTGGACTCCTCCTATGCTGGGTACGGTATACTCCGATGTATAAACAAATGCATTTCTATATTTTATATAGAAATGCATTTATAGTGTCACCTATAATTTTATATGCAGACATATTTTCCAAATAGCTGTTGGCTATTTGCTTTGCTGCCCACCTCCACATATGTCTTAGTATAACAGCTGACCAGGGCTGCAGATGGGTTAGAGAGATGCTTACACATGAATTAGCACATATTTGAAAGCTGCCACTTCCCAGGACTGATCTGGATATCTGGGGCCAAAACCAGCACTGGGTGGAGCGGACAGGGTTTCCCTGAGATCACCAGTGTTGTGTCTCCTGAGTCACAGTGCGTGCTTGGCTCACTCTCTACGGCCTCAATCAGGCAAAGGGCTTGTAAAGTGGCGTAAAAGAAGCATTGATGGGGTTTAACATAAAAGGTAGAATCAGGCCACTAAAACTGACCATTTAAATCCACCAGGTCACTGATTCTTTTCTGTTGATCTGAACTGGAATAATCAAAACCTGGCTGGGTTCCCCTTGCAGTCTCTCCATCACACCATCCGAATTTCCCTGCATTCAGAGAACACTCCCACCCCCTCTGTCCTGCTCTCTGAAGGAACAGTGAGTTTGAATTATAGGTTCCCTTTTTAACAACATTCTCTCAGAAACTGTACAATCTGTACAATCTCAGCCATTCACATGCACACATTAGTGATTATTCCCATCTCTGATATATCAATGCTGTTTACAAAGTAATACTTACATGTACTTATATTTCTTCCCTTTAAAAAACTGTAGTAGTGTGACTGTAGTGACAGCCCCACACAACTGCAGAGGTCCTATCCTAGAGACACTACTGCCAAGGGGTGAGCTTGCCTGTAAACAAGAAGCTCGTGCAGCCCATGGGTACAGTTTCTAGCTTGTATTTGCAGGAGAAGTCCCATGGGTTTTGTAAAGCAGGTAATGGAAGGCCTTTTTTCCATGTTTTGTGACCCATATTTCAGGTTTATTATTACCAAAGGACAGAAACCTCTCCTTGCATTACTAATCTTCAGGAAAATATCATGGCCATCACCACTGAAGATACTAAAACCGAATTTATCGCTGGAATCTGGAAAAATGCCATTCCAGTGGTATCTCCATTTCTACCACGCCTGTCCAGACATTTGCCTGAAACTGGTTTCTGCTGCCCTAGGAGAGGCAGTGCTGTTGTGCTGGTGTACATCAGACAACAGAGATCCTGCAGTGAGGCTGGTCCTGCAGAGCTGGCATCAGCCAGTGTTTTGCAAAAGAAAAGAAAAATGGGGAAAAATCTTAGAAAATAATCCTGGAAGACAATTTCCAAAAACATGGGATGCTGCTGAGGAGCTCATAGAGTACTTTGAGCATCTATTTTACTTCCAGTCCCTCTGATTTCTACATCTTATCAATGTACCAGCCTGAAAACTTAGTAGCAAAAATCTTTGGAAACTGGAGGTTTCTCCTTTATAAATTATCACCACAAAAGATGTTCGGAAAAGTCCTTTGACAGGACAAGAAGAAATGGCCTCAAGTTGCACCACGAGAGGTTCAGGTTCAGGCTGGACATCCAGAAGAATTTCTTCACTGAAGAATATTTATTTGTTTGGTTTAAATCAAATTTCACTGGACTCTATCCCAAATATTTGGCTCCATTTGCTTTGATCTCCATGCTGGTAGCTCAGCATGGGACTGCAGAAGCTGCTCCAGTTGGAGACAGTGGGAACAGTAGGAAGGGAAAGACAGTGAGTGCTAGCCACAGAATATGGCAAGGTGAGAAATGAGGTGAGAAAATTAGCTGAATGGTTCCATAATATGATCAATGGCAAAATGGACTGCTATGGTAGTAACAGCAGTAACATGGTTGTGATAAACGCATGTGGATGTCTCAAAACTGGTTTCCCACACTGTTTGCTATATCAGGAAAGTCATATTTTATCAATGACATATTTCTGAAGTTTTCCCCACAGCTATAAGCGCTTGTGATACCTGTCCTTAACAGTATCTCCCCCTGCAGAGAAATGTCATGTGGCAAGAAATACCACAGGATTTTGCTGATCCTAGAGCAGGGCAGCACTGAATAGACAGGCCTTAGTCTCTCAAAAAACTGCTGCCAACTGCAGTGGGACCCCTGCCTGCTTGCATCAGCACTTGATTCACCCAGAAAAAAAAGCCTAGTGATGGGCTGAATTTGTTCTTAGTACAACTCTCTTGACTTCAGTGGAGTTTCCCTTGCAGTGAACTTGTTCTGACATACTCACATTGTGCAGTCAAGCAAAGTAGCAGAGGCTCTGGTTGGCAGGCCATAATCAAATTCCACTTCAAGTAACCCAGGCAGCCTGCTGCCAGGGGTTTGGAGCAAGGAGAGAGGCAGTGTGCCAAAACCATCTCCTGCAGAACTGTGTTCTTCCCTGTTATTTAGTTATACTGATGCTGATAAATGTATTTTAACCGTGGAAAGAGCTGGGTTGGAAGGGACCTTAAAGATCATCTAGTCCCAACCCCCTGCCATGGGCAGGGATGTCAGCCCTTAGACCAGGCTGTTCAGGGCCCCGTCAAACCTGGCCTTGAGCACTTCCAGGGATGGGGCATCCACAGCTTCCCTGGGCAACCTGTGCCAGCACCTCACCACCCTCTGAGTAAAGAACTAAAGAACTTAGTTCTAACATCTAATCTAGATATCTCTTCTTTTATTTTAAAATCATTTCCCCTTCCTATCACTATCTGCCCATGTAAAAAGACATTCTTCCTCTTTTTAAAAGCCCTCTTTAAGTACTGGAAGGCTGCAGTAAGGTTTCCCTGGAGCCTTCTCTTCTCCTGAACAACCCCAGCTCTCTTAGCCTGTTTTCATAGCAGAGGTGCTCAAGCCTTACATTTTGTAATCTTTGTGGCTACCTCACCTGTGTTCAAAGCTCAGGGTGGAGTCTGATTAAACAGCCGGACCACCATCCATGGAGCTCAGCATCTGGTCTCCTGCAGTGGTTGCTGTGGTCACGAGTACCAGGACTGCTGTGACGGAGTTTGAGCTGACTCCTGGTGCTGTTTGCACCTCTGGCTTTGGGAGGCACTCTCGCTCTCCTCTCCAGACACACGCTCGCTCTCCTCTCTCCTCTCCTCTCCTCTCCTCTCCTCTCCTCGCTGCTCCTGCTACTGAGTGTGGCAGTGCATGCCTTAGTATTGCCTATTGCCTCATGCAATAGGAGGACAAGCAGAGCCTGTTCCAGGTTGCCAGGGAGATGCTGAGTAAGATATGCAAAGTCAATTACTTCACCAGAAAATAACAGCATGAAGAAGAAAAATAAACCTAAGCTCTTCTGAGATGAGCATGCTTATTTCTCAGAGCATAGGACTAGAATGCTAGAATGACTAGAATCATCAGCCATTTGTACCTCGAATTCCGATAGGATGTTGTTGGGAAGAAATAAATGTACACTGTATTATGCCCTGTGACAGGAAATTTTATGTAGAAAGTGTTGGGAACAGATAGACACAAGTCTACTGTAGGCCTGGTATTAATTACTCTATTTCTTTTAAAATGCTGGAAGAAATCACCTCGCTGTGATTTGTAAGAACTGAGGAATAAGAGCACTTCCCTTCACACACTTTCACACAGAAATTCTCTTCAGAATTTCCCATGAATAAGGTTCTTCCTTTCCTCTGACAAATTGTGACCAGCTCTCTCCTTACCCTTAATAAAGGGAAGTTGGCCATTGCCAAAGTACTAAATGATGGACTTCACTTGTGGATTTTGATGAAAATAAAAGGAATGTTTTTCCTGAGAAGATAAACACTTCCATACACCGAAAATATTTGTGGGAGGTTTTACCTTCCCCTAGCCAAGGAAAAAGCCCTCCTCTGTTGCTTCTCTCTCCCTTCTCCCAATTAGTTCCAATCGCAAAACTTAATAACAAACTACCATGGCATTCTCTTAACAGCCTGACAGGTGCGCAGGTCAGAGGAGGCTGACTTTGTTGAGTGAGATTCCTCTTTGATGAAAAAGTGATTCCTTTTCTTCTCTGTTTCCTAGCACAGGTGGACTCAGACACTGGTATCTCAATGGTTGCTTAGTTGCTGTGATTGCAGAGGGACTGCATTTGGTCACTTTGGGGCTCCCTCCAGGGCAGTGTTCCTTTTTCTGTTGCTGAGAAAAAAGGAGATCTGGAAAACTGAACCTAAACTGCCATAATTGTAGCAGTGGGTGTCCAAAACCTACTCCTGCATTCTTGGCAACATTCTGCAAATACTGTATCTTGTGTGAATCACAAGTCTTGACTGAGACACAATTCAATCTGCTCTGCTATGTCTGATTTGCATTCAGATTTTTTGTGCTCTGTTTGTTTCTCATGAACGTATCAGAGTAGTCAGTGTGTATCCCAGGGTGGTGTACTGGAAGCTGTATCTTGGAGCCCGTGACTTAGAAAAAGCCAGCAAAATACTTTTTTTTCACTGGGCTGAGCTCAGGGTCTGTTTTGCTCTAAAAAAAGGTCTGTAATTTTTGAGCATTTTCATTTTCATTTTTTTATTATTTAAAATTAAATTCAGTTGTGGCTGAATAAACTGACTTTATAGCTGGTGGAAATGTCACTCTCCAGTATTACAGGTGCAAAGGCGAAGCAGTAGCTTAGTAATAATGTTCTCTTCTAGATAAATGCAATTGTGATTTACAAGCTTGTAAAGCTTGCAAGTTCTTATAACAAAGGATTGTTTGTGGGTCTGTCATTGTGGGAGTGGCCTTTCAGAGGATATGAACCATAGGGCTGCTGTTTCTCACTGCAGCCCCATAGTCCCCACCAGTTGTCAGTCCCAGCCCTGTGAGCAGGGATTACACAGTGTCACTTTCCAGTGCAGCTGAGCAGGGGCCGTGATTTGATTGCTCTTGGAAGTCCAGGGGAAAGACTTCAGTCCTTCCTAAATTAAAATCATAGTTAGTGGAGGCAAACAAGTATGCACCAGAACATTAAATTCATCTTGGCTAAATGCCCTTCAGTGGAAAGGAAAGATCTTTTATTTGTCTAAAAATACAATCAGAAGGAGATACAGCAACAGGCTTTGGAGGATAATGAATGTGCTTTGTTGCAGCCTGAGATAAATGAAAATGATGATTACATCTGTCACAATCAGAATCACAGAATGGTTGAGGTTGGAAGGGACCACAGGAGGTCATCTAGTCTAAGCTCCCTGCTCAAGTAGGGTCTCCTGGAACATGTTACTCAGGGCTGTGTCCAGACAGTCTTTTAGTATCTCCAGAGAGTGAGACTCCCCAACCTCACTGTGAAACCTGTGAGCAATCTATCTGGTGAAGGGTCTCCAATAACTGGTCTCTGAGCATTCTTGCAGGAAAATGTGCTGACCTGCTGCAGTCTGGCAACAGTTTGGACTCTTTTCTTTCACCATCCCTCTGTCAGCATTTTCAAGAGAGATTCCCACTGGGCCAGTTCAGGATATGGGGAGACCAGAGCCTAGTTGGAAGTGGGCTGAATCCCTTTCACATTATTTTTATTATTATTATTAGGATGATGATGATGATGATGATGATGATGATGATGATGATGATGATGATGATGATGATGAGACTTCATCTTTCTTCTTCTCTTACTCTGAGACTATTCATCTCTACTGATGCAGAGAGATTGCTGGTTCAGTGCATCCCCACTTCTCTGTGAGTGAATGAATCCCACTGGCCTATCCTCCACAGAGTGATAGAGAGAGTGCTATCCAACGTCATACAACTTTACTGCAGCATCAGCAGGCCCAGCTGAGGCTGGGATAGTCATATGCCTTGTTTATACAGTGGTATGCTTTTGTTGTTATTACATAACACTCATTAGCTGGAAGGCTGTAGAACAGAGGTTATTTGAGAGAGCTGACGTCTCCCACTGGGGACCCGAGAGAGAGAAGATTTCCTGACTACACAAATGTCTGTCAAATGTCTGCCTCTGTCAAAGGCTTATACAGGCAGCACTTTCTTATGATTATAAATTTCTTTTAGAGAAGAATATATTCTAGGAAGCAAGTCTTGATCCTTCAAGTACTGCTACCAAGAAGCCTTAGAATAAGAGTTCCTGCAGTATAACACTTTGGAAATGTATGTGCTGGGAGTGATAAAAAACTCTTATACTTGGAAAACAAATCTGTTTCAGTTGTGTGCACTCAGACATTTCTTCTGATTTGTTTAACAAGCATCTTCTGTCCAGTCTATCTGAAAAGAGACCAACTTAATGAAGCCCAAATATGTAAGGCTTTTAGATCTTTTTGCTATATTGTGGACAAAGGAAGAACTGCGGGGTGGTGAGCATCAGACAGCGGAAATAGCATTGATATGTGTCTTGATTTATTGTAAAGCAGCCATATGGCAAAGTTTTTAGTTTCTGAATAGACAGCAGAATTCTCTCAGAAGTTTCCACACAGGAAATCCCTGAGGAATCCTTACCGCAAAGAGACAGGTGGCCACGAGCTGTCCCACCACACATGTTGCTGTCAGAATGGAAGTACAACCATAACAGAACTGCAGCTTTCTGCCCCACAGTAGCAATCAATTCCTGCCAGCCTCATCTGGCATCACTTTCTTTAGGAAGGAACTGCTCTTTCTGCTGTGCTTTTCCTCTCTCTGGCTTGGCTTGGCTCCAGGGCAAAGAGGAATTTGTGGAAGTTGGCAGGACCTTCAGCTGCAATCACTGAGTACCTTCCTCATCTTAAGGCAATGAATTTTGTCTCCTCCTTTCCTGTTGGCATCATTTCTTGGTAGACAGTGAAAATTTCAGGCATCTTGTGGGTAGAACATTTTCATGTACATGAAACAAACTAAACTCAATTAAAATGTTAACATTTATTTGGCTGCAAAAATAAGCTCCCCACACCCAATGACATGTGCTCTATCCCACTCACAGACAGAAGACACACCCAAAATACAATTCATATTCATTGTCCTGTCAATCTAGAGAGTCTTGTTCGATCAAGGGAGGATTTGATGGTCAAAGGCAAGGCTTTCAGTAAAATTGTTTTGGCTCCCCAATGGGCAGGTCTAGGGGACACACCCTGCTTGACCTCTGTTATGATGACAATCTGGCAGATAGGTGCTCTGTAAGGCATAATGGGTCTGGACCTGAAGGTTTCTGAGGTCAATGTCAGTGGGTAAACTGCTGGCAAAACAGAAACTGGTGCATTTTATTGAGTCATGACAGGGTACAGGAAAATAACATTAATTAGACAAGGTTTTATCGCCACCCACAGATTGCGTGTCCCTGCTAAGATCAGGCTTCACGTCAGAAAAGGTGTAGTACAAAAGTACATTGATAGGTGGGCAGGGCCTGAAAGACCTTGAGTCCTAACAGATGAAGATGAGAGAAAGAAAGGGGTTTTGTCTCTATGCTATAGGCAGACAATGGAGGATCTCCAAAGTGCACACTGCTGCTCAGGGCCCTGAACCTGCTGATAACACTTGAGTGTTACTAAAAATCATTATTTAGACAGGCAAAGGCAGCACCCTTTGACATTGCCTTGAGCTGGCACACCTCTCATCCTGTCTTCATAGAATCATGGAACAGTCTGGGTTGGAAGGGACCTTAAAGACCATCTAGTTCCAACCCTCCTGCCATGGGCAGGGACATCTTTCACTAGACCAGGTTGCTCAAAGCCCCATACAGCCTGGTCTTGAACACTTCCAGGGATGGGGAGTCCACAACTTCTCTGGGCAACCTGTTCCAGTGCCTCACCACCCTCACAGTAAATAATTTATTCCTAATATCTAATCTTAATCTACTCTCTGTCAGCTTGAATCCATTCCCCCTTGTCCTGTCACTACATGCTCTTGTAAAAAGTCTCTCTCCATCTTTCTTGTAGACTCCCTTCAGGTACTGGAAAGGCATGATTAGGTCACCTCTAAGGCTTCTCTTTTACACATGGAGCAGACTTAACCAGATCTGTGCTCTGTGAGCACAGTTAGATTGTTTTCAGACTAGACTGGTGATTGCACAGCCACTGTGGCTCTCCAGCCCCTAGGTTTTGTTAATTTCTTGGTATCAGATTTAGTATGGCCAAGTCAACATCTGGATGTACACTGGAACATCCACCCTTCGCTATGTGAACAGGCTGCAAGGACCAGGATTTAACCATGGGTCTTCTGTCCAGTAGCTAACTGCAGTACCTAATTGAAAAGAAACTTTCAAGTTGGCCTTCAGTAAAGGGCATGTATTTCAAAGCTGAAGAGTTGGCAGAGGCCACCTAGTTGCACACATTTCACTATCTACTTGTTTTAGTCTGAGGAAGACTCAGGGTTCCTGCTGGCAATAGCTGGGAAATAAAACTGCGGTGTTTCTTTAGCAATCACTGGAATAAGACTATATAAATAGATTTCATTGTTCAGCGTCATTCACCATCCCATAAGCCACTCAAAGAATTGTGATATAGAGACATGATGAAACAACCTTGAAGAAAAAGTTAATTTTCTGTGAAAAATCCTTTCAGAATTTTGAGGGAATTTCCTAATTGGCCTTTTATAGATTCCTTTTATATTCCTAAAGGATATTTTAGGTACCATCTTTCATCCATATGTACCTCAGAATATATCTCTTCTGTATTGAGACTAGTTTTTACCCATAGGTTTTGTGAAGGGCTTGTGATTTTTGGTGCTCCTGTCTAAGTATCCTACCTTGTCGCACCTGGAAATGTTGAAAAATATTAAGCTGTCTAAGATGCACCATCCATCACTTTCAGATGGGAATGACTACAGGCCCCGTGTTCAGCCTCCACTCTGCACCATTAACCTGAGAACCAGACAGCTCCTAAGATTTCATTTACAGGACATACAGTCACGCAATGTCAAAGGGCACCAGTTGGAGGATTCCACTCATCTCTGTACTTTCTACAGTTACAGTCTGAGGCAATTAAAGAACATGACTCAGGACATGTCTACACAACGCAGTGCAAGGCAGAGATTTTCAGCTACCACTGATTCATCCCATAGTGGAAGTTCCTCTGACTCACAGAAGTCGTTTAAAAAAATGAGATTATGTACAGCTTCCAGAGATTAGACTTCTGTTACAAGAGTTCAGATCTTTCAGTGCCTTCAAAGTCTCAGACTTTATGTTAGTTAATTGTGAAGAGTTAAAATATTTTTATGTGTGGACAAACATTTAAAAGACACGCATTTGTAGTTCCTAGTCGAAGGCAGACTAGAAGACCAACAGATAACTGGTAGAAATTGACAATCTTCCATTTTCAAGTGTCAAGTCTTCAGGATACTTCACTTCTCCTGCCTAACTTAGTAATACCCTGAAGAAGCTTGGTTTTCAGAGACCATCAGGAACTCAGCAGCTGAAAGTCTTGAAATAGAGGCAGTCAGAACAAACACTTACTTTTGAGAATTTGAGCAATTAAAAGTAGAATTCTTCTGCTGTCTTTAGTTACAAATTATATAGCCAAACTGAACAGTTTGGGAGAACCTGAGCCTCAGGTCTGGCTTTTCTGGTGTACTCCAAGCAGAACACCTGTCATTTGAAAGCATCTCCCCAAAAATGAGTCAAAACTTCTATTTGGTTTGTGCTTCAAAATTCTAGTGACCTTTTCCTTGTTAGAGGCTAGTACTTCCTCCCTTTAAAAATTGTGGAGAAGTGCATTTAACAGAACTGTGCTTTTTAACACCATGTCTGTTCTACTTCACTATAGTTTAGTCAGATTCCTGCAACTTAATTTCCTCCTCTGGCTGCATTAAGTGCATTTAGCAAGCTCCAGACCAACTGTATGTGAGCAAAGCCTCATTTGGCCAGCACTAAAGTGCTGCTGAGGATTAAACAGGTAAATTTTTAGGAACCAGATATGGCATCTAACTTCCTCTTCACTATCAAGCTTGCTGCCTCAATACCACTGGACACAGACATGTAGGAGAATGCCAGCAGCCTGGTCAGAGTGACAAGAACAGCAGGACAGCTCAGGCACACAGAAAGTGGAACAAAGTGCTGTGCTCTGCTCCTAGAAAGCAGCGGCCAAAGCAGTGGCAGAGCAAATAGATCATCTGCAAGTACTGAAACAGCTGAATGTGAGTAACTAATAAAAGCCACTTGTAATGCCATGAGGCAGCAGAGCTAGTGAGTCCCATGTCAGTGGTAACTTTAAGGTATCATTACAAAGCTGAGGAAATACTTCTATTTTTAGAATGTTTTAACTAGAGAGGAAATTATGACACACAGGAAAATTATTTCACCACATGCAAAACAGTGTTAAAAAAAATCAAAAACAAACCAAGGAAACCTCATGCCTTTATACAACCTATAGAATCCAAGATTAAGTAATTTCATAATGACAGAATTTAAAACTATCTGTGCTGCTTCCTTCATTGTATTCTCATTCTCTGTAGGCATTATGACATTTAAGTATATTTATGAATATTATTTATTCAACAATAAAATGTTTTTCAATATTCTTAGCTTCTTCTACCTGCTCTCTTCCAAATCATTTCAATATTTTCAGCAAGTTTCTTGAGCCTTTGACTCCAGACTAAAATATCATGGTTCAAATGAGCAAAAATGTTTAGTTGATTATAGATCCCACTGCTGACTCAGTATTCCCAGCCCCAAATCACATCAGGCCTTCTGTGTATGATACTGAATTCTGCTGATTTTACACTGTGAACAGCCAGTCGTTTGAAAAACTTCTTTAGCCCTGTCACCTTTCTTGAATTACAGCGTGTATTTTGGCAACAGGAGTACAACTATGTATTTACCTTGAGTGAACATCCATGTATATTACAAGCACCACAGATCTCTATACCACAATTCTATAAGTTTCCTTACCTAATATACCCATAAATGTCTCATCTGAACACCCCATAAGTCATGATTTTATGGTTTCTTCCACATCATTGCTCAGACTATGAAACAGCATACACCCAAGAACTGAGCCTAAGCTACACACCCAGACTGCAATAATCCCTTGTTTATAGTTACCCGCTGGGGTTTAGCAAATAATTCAGCTGGGAAAGGAACTCCTCAAGAATTAAAATATTCTCACAAAAAACATTTGGCACAGTGCACAGGATGTGGCTTTTCTTGAGAATTGCATTGACTTCCAGCTATACTGGCTGCCAGATAGAGACCACGTAAAAATATTTTTACTTACAAGGTTTACTCAGGTACTCACAGCATGTGAATGGCCACACACAGGTATCTCAGATGCCAGTTCTACAGAAGCAGGGCATTTCTTTTAAAACGTCCTCAGACATCTCTACAGCCTAAGGCATCAGCAAGTCTTTAATTAAAGGACCACAGCACAGTTTGACCACAGCCATCATGTGCAGCACTGAGATTATCCAGGCATTAGTGCAGACAGGCCCTAATAGTTGCCCCCTCCCCATACTTTTACCCTTGCTTCATTTTAGGCAGCCTTCTCAGTGTCTGGTGGTCTCTGGAGATAGCAGAGGTGACAAAAATGAACAGGAATAGCACCAAACAAGATTGAAGAAATTACTGTCTTTCTTCTGTTATTGCCCACAATTTTGGTGCCAGGGTGTTTAACTCCACGAGTTTTGCTTCAATCTAGTGCAGAGGAGAATTATTTGTGAAATCCAGCCCTAAAGTTTGGAGGAATAGGAAGAAAGGACTGTGCCTAAAGATATGTGCAAGTGCAGAAAAAAAACTGTTTGCCAAACATTGAGGAGGTTTAGCCTGTTTCGTAGAATTCCAAGTCTGGAGTCTGAAAAACGTCCAAGAAAGCTAAAAAGAATCTGAGGCCTTGGGTAGGCTTACTGAGATCAATAGGGCAAAATATAGGCCTGCCAGAAGATGTTCTTAATACTCATATTGAACTGGTCAGAAAGATGAAAGACTGGATCTGATCTAATCCAATCTCAGGAAGCAAATCAAAAGCCAAAGGCCATGGTAGCTGAATATTTGACTTAACGAAAAAGCCCAAGATTTTCAGGCCTGTGCAAGCCTAACACCAACATTAAAATCTAGAGGGATAACTGAAACAATTCTTTTCTCATTTTCCTCATTTTGTCTGCAGATATTAAATCAGTTGGCAGCTTTGTACAGACATCAAGATGAAGTGGCTTGCAAGGAAGAAGTAATTCCACGGGTCCACAAAGAGGAACAGATGCTGGACCCCAGCCAGTTACGTGCCAGGCTGCACTGTCACGGTGCACATCAAAGCTCATTCTTTTAACACCTGGTATTGTGAAAATGAAGTTTGGACTCAAGGAAGAAATCAATGCCATCAGCTTGCTCAAAAACTGAATTTCCCACTTATCAAAATCAGACCAGACACGAGAAACCAAACTAAAGAGCAGCTCTGGCACAAACAGAAAATTGCTACGGCATTACTGCAGGATGCCCTGGTTGTGTAAGCCCCACAGGGGACCGTGTAAAAGGTAAAACCTTCTCGACCTGGAGAATCTCTTCCTGTGAGGAGACAGGTCTTGCCTGCTGCAAGGCCACAGGCCCTAGGCTGGGCTGTGTTTTAGTTCTGGTTTTGAGTACCAAAATCAACTCCTTGCTTCTGTTACCACCTGTAAACATCAGCTTTTGTTACTGCCTCTCTGGCACACGCCTCAGCCCGCTGGCAGGAGGAGGGAACGTCCTGAGCAAGGCCAGCTGTCCCAGGGGCTTACAGTGGTGGCTCCCAGAGTGATTGACCATCCTCTCTCCTAAAGCACATCGTCTCCTACCAAAACCAGGGAATCCCAGCAGTGCTTCAGCCACTGTAGACAAGGAGAGAAGCCTCACCCTTCACTGCACTTTCTAATGCATAGTTTTTCCTTTCCTTTATGGCTGTCACAATGTAATTTGGTTGCCTTCATACCTTAAGGGCTGGGATCTGCTCGTGTGCCCATAGCCTCCATCACTGCCGCTGTTTCACTTCGGTGAAACCCAGGTGTTTTACAAATCATATGAGTGCTCCAATCTCTGTGCTAACCAGGTAATTTCACTCACATTTTTCCTCTACAGACTTGCTCATTTCCTGTGAAGAATTAAATACCCCCAAGTCCAGAAATCTAGGCTGACTCTCATGGGATGCAGGAGACCAAGGTACAAGAACTCACCCTGCACCCTCACTTGAGATAAAGGAAAGGCCAGGTTTCCTTTCCAGTCTGTGACGTCTGGCAAGCCCTATCATCTCATACTGTTCCACCCTGAAAAACAGGAACAAAACGGCAGCTCTAAAACCTAAGCTTGAGGAAAAAAAAATCAGAAATAAGGGGAAACCCCGTGTGGTTTCGCTGAATGAAATCAACTACTGTAATTTATTGCACCTGGTTCCTTGAGCACAGTGATTTAGAGACCTGTTTCTGGATGTCAGCATGCAAAGACAGCCCAGAGCAGTATTTTACAGCCCATGGTTGCTTAAAAGATTTTTCTAAGTATATTATCGTATTATTTTCTTCATTATATTTCTCTTCTGGATTTACATGTTAACATAAAGCAACAGAAGAATCGTGGCATAAAATGAAAGTCATTTTCCACAGTAAAATCTTAACTGATTAGTATGCTTAATTTTTATTTAGGTTTTTCTTTTCCTACGGCTTTTCTCACAGATTATCCTCTGCTATACGTCTATAGCAGGCCTGGAATAAAGAGAACTTGCCAGGACTTGGGGGTGTCACACACTCCGTCTCTAAAGGGCTTATTCAAAACTACAGGGAAGATTTATGGGTTTGCTTTTCTTTGAAGCTCTATACTTACAACAGTATCAGTGAGAAGGGAATTGCCTCTGCTTCTGTTGCCCAGCTTTACTTGTATGTTTCTCTGACCTTGCTAATTCTCCTATTTTGATCCTAGTCTTAAGAAATTGTTTTCATAAAGTGAAAATCGTGAAGAGAGTATTTTTAATTTACAGGTAGCATTTTGCTAAAAAACAACAACAACAAAAAAAACCCCAAACAAACAAACAAAAAAAAGAAGGGAGAGAATAATTCTACTTTGAAAATATGATAACATAACCCAGTGATGATCTGGAAGCTCAGACCTTAGGGCACTGAAGAAAAAGCAGAGTTGTGAGCTTTGTGATTATTAAGCCATCACATGATTACTTCTGAAGCCCAACACAAAATTTTGACACTTACAGTTGTAAGTCCTGCTGATGGCACAGATGCACTATGTAGTATCCAGGTAAATCTCATGTTCTCTCTTGTCTGGTTTGGCTATCAGAGAAAGGTCTGACTGCTCTGTAATTTGTTATTCCTGACTAGAGCACATTTATAGATACTTCTGCATGCATTGCTGAATGCAGGTGTGAGGAGAAACTCATTGCAATGTGGGTATATGCTCCTAATTATATTTTTAAATCTTCATAATGGGGATGATCAAACACAAGAATCAGAGAGGGACTCAGACATGTTTTGGAGTTTCCTTCTTGACTGAACAAGGCCCAGACCAACCTAATATAATTTTGGAGTTACTTAGACTTTAAGCAGGGTGTGAACCAGGTAACTTCCAGAGTTTCCTTCTTCTTTTGATAATTCTGCAATTTGTATGCATTGCCATGGGCCTGCCCAGCTGGGGAATCTTGACTGATATAATTCTAGATGAATCAAGACATTGTCATAATTTTACTCATACAATTACACACATGGGCATACTATCCTGAAATAAGGGTAGAATATTCTGATATTATTGATCTGCTTTGCAAACTGTAGTATTATTGTTCAATTTTCTTATGCACAAGAAAAGAGAGAAGAACAAAGATTGTATGTGGCAGATATATCTCTTCTCGATGAGGCATCACTGCAGGTGTCTAGTGAAAGAGTTTTCCAGCTCTGCGTTTTAAAACAGTTGTAAGGACAATTTATTTTATCTTTCTGAATCATGTTAACAGCTACTTATGTCCCTGCTCTTATGATTACAACACAGTGATGCTTGTCAACGACTGGGTATCTAATAAATCACTGACTTGGTTGCAATGGCTTTGGCACCCTTGTTTCCAAGAACTATTTGTTTCCTTGGTTTGATGTTCATTTCCCAGCCCACATCCCCCATTCAGGCCCTTTCAGCAGTGAGATGCTACTTTGCCAACCCCTTCTATCTACTAAATGCTGAAATAACATATCCAGTGGCTTTTCTCTTGGGTCCATATCCACTGCTGTAGGCACTTTTTCACCACAGATTATATCATATTTAAAGGTTGAAAGATAATTCCTTAATCTAGATCTTAAAAGCAATTTATATGCACGTGTTATTTTTGATAATTAACATTTCAATTTATAGCATCATGATAGTTGCTATTCTTCATCTTTTACTTATACATTTTTGATTTTAAGATTTAGTGAATATCTTGGGGTGACTTTATGATGTGTATCCCCTATCATCGCTCTATGCCCAGATATGATTCCTGTGCCTTTCTGTGCCTTTAAACTGAATTTTTTTTGTGCCTTTCCCTGAATTTGGCCTAAACTGGGACAGTGACAAACAGAGAAGCTTAGAGAAAATGTATAAAGTTTGAATTTTGACCAGCAGAACCCAAACTGAAATATTTTCTCTTGCTCAAAATACAGTTATGTTTTCTAGAATGTCACACTTTGAGTGGACTCAATATGTTAGAAAATGCTATCCAACTGTCTTTGGTGCCTGAAAATGGAAATCACAGTCATTCACTTAAAAAAAAATTTGTCCATTGAAGTCAGCTATATGTCCTAAACTTTGTTCACACAAGTTTTTATGTGCATATAAGCATGCAAACACACCCAGGTGTCACCTGGAGTACTAAATGCCTTGCTGATAACAAATGCTGTGCACCTCAAGAGACATGAGCCTTGTTCTCCTGCACAGCTCAAAACTCAAGTCCTCTTGTGTAAATACAGTTCACTCCAAAGCAAACAACAGAATCACTCTACTCTGAACCCATCAATGACACAAGTGAGTTCCATTTCAGTTTTGTTCATTGCAGGAGTAGAACGTGCAGAACAAAGTACAAGTAGCAATGCATTTCACAACCTTCATACTTTGCTAGGGTCCAGAGTGGATTTGGTTTGTGACCTGGGGACAGACTGAGCCACAGGTTACCTTTCCTGTTTCTCTGATTGTAAAAGTGGCAGGAGCTGCTGGACTGAGCTTTTCTTAGCTGAACTCAGCCACTTTTCAGTGAGTTTTTCTGTAGAGTGGGCAGGGAGGTATCTGTGATCTAGATAATGGAGAGTAGTGCATAGCTCCAGTAGTCATGAGAAGTGTAGGATTTAGATCAGAAAAGGCCATATGAATAGATTTTGACAAGTTTCTTAATTTTAAAGTAATTTATAATTGTACATCTCTAAATATTCACATAAAACTGAAATTGTACTAGAATTTTTTGTGAAGCAACTGTAGCAACAAGTCATAATAGCTTAGTTGCAGGAACCATTTGATATTCAGAGGGCTCTCTTACAGAAGGGACTGTAAGAAGTTACCATACCTTAGGACTGTAACCTGAAAGGAAGCAGATTTATCCAGAAGACAAGGGATGGGAGAAGGCATCCTTTGTGAAATGACCAGGAAGAGTTAAGAGGCTTGTAGGATTACTCAGTTCATGAGGAGCTGCGTTGGAAGGCAAAGAACTGCGCCAATTCTTTTGGGATCTGTAGCCAAAATAACCAACCAGACACAGACAGCTGTTTAAAATCGTGTTCGAGTAAGTGAAAGGCTTGCTGAAGTCAGAGTGCTGATGACAGGAGAGACAGGGCAGGCTTTATCAGCACCAAAGGAGTACGCACTGGTGAGCTGAAAATTCAAACAGACTTCAGCATTCATTAAGCCAAGCCTGAGATTGCTAATTTTAGACCCAGCTGCTGCTTTAATACAAGTTATATTTAAAGAATGAGCCAGGAGCCCCTTTAATTTAGACCACAATAAGCTAGGACCAGCACCACCAGCTTTGACAATAGAATACTGAAATTAAAACAGTGCAATAGTGGAATAAGACCCTTGTCTCTGTAGGTAACTTGGATTTACAAACCCATGGACAGAAATAAAGAGCAGCACTCTGCCTCTGAAAGAAAGTGCTATTGGAGTATCATCTCTGCTCACCACAGGTTTGCTGTGTACTGTAGATGCAATAATAAATGTAAAATATATAAAGGTGTAGATCTAAAATTACTGAATTACAGTGAACCAGAGACAGTTGCTTAGATTATCACTGAACCAAAAAACCCTCAACCCTCTATAAAGAAGGCAGTAAAAGAGATAAATATCATCTATTTCCTCCTGCCAGAGATCTACTCTCAAAACACACATTCAAAATTGTCTTTTACATCTTATCTATTATTAAGAGACAGACTTGGAAAATGTCTGGGTTTTTATGAACTGATTTAGTAATCTCATAATTGTAAGTGGAGCCCCCAGAATTAAGAAGAATTTTACCTATGACAGTCTTTTTTTCTTCAAATATCTACTGGAACACCAGCAAACCCTCTTTATCGCATTAATTGGGAGGAATGTTATGGTCTTTACCTCAGTATGCTAGAAACAAAATATACTGAGATGTATTTCAGATAAAAGATAAGAAAGGCTGTACTAGTTCCAGATTTAAGTATGCATGATCCACATAGTACACATTTGTAAGCACTGAATAAACTCATGAACATTACCTTGAAAACTAATTTCTTTTAGATCACAGTATAAGAGCACTATTTGCCCTCAGGAATTTTGTCCATAGGCAGTTGACAACAGAAAATACTGGCCAAAAAGCTGCTATCTATTAATTTCTATTATCTCTGCATTGTTCAAACAGTAAGAAAGAGAATGAAATTTGAATCTGGCATCTGTGCTCTAGTAAGAATGCTACTGTTAATTTCCAAAATTATTACAGGAAGAGACAGCTTGAATTTCAAATTGAAGCTTCAGTTTGGAGAGCCAGTAGTTAAAAAAGCAGTCTCAGTTTGTGCTCAAGAGAACACAAATGCTTTACTCATCAAGCAAATATCCAGTTATAACAGACATTTTTTTGTGTCCTATCAGCTTATCAAAGCACGTTACTCAACAGAACAAAAGTGAGATTAATTACACTTCTGTATAATCTAAATTTCTCGATTTGTAGATTTATGGGTGCTGATGGTTTGTTTTATAACTCCTTGGTGGATGTTTTTCAGAGCAGTGGCTTCAGTGTAGCTCCAACAGGAATCCAGCATAGAGAGATTTCTGTAGGAATGGGACATCTGTCAGTGCCTTCTCACCCACAACGTCAGTAAGGGCAATATGGAGCCAGAGGTCAGTGGGAGTTTCAGAAACAGTGACAGAGGTAATACATGCTCCAAAAACTGACTCAGCCATTTGTTAGGACAGAGGAAGAAATTATTAGCTGAATAGAAACAGGAGGATCTTTTTACTCACACAAATCATATCAATTAAACTGAAATGGATGTAAAAAAAAAAGCCAATGCAGTTAAATCTGTGCAAAGCCCAATGAGATACAGTCATGCTGTCTGAAAATCAGATAAAGATCTTTAGTTTTCATGTGCGAATTTACAGAAACTAATATATTCTAAATTAAGGGAATCTGCACAGAATTCTGCCATTTAAGAGCAGCCATTTAGTTAATTAATTTAACATTTCTTCTAATAGAGCCTCAGACAGAATAAGCCCTGAGATACACATGTTCTGCAAGTGCATCCCAACAAGACAGCAGCATTTCATATCAGGCAGCCACCTCTCTGCTTTGTGCTAGGTAGCAGTGTAGCTGTCTCCTGTAGTGTCACTGTGGGGCTCAGCTGGCCTCAAACTGATGCCTTAGGAGAAAGAGGTTTTGTGTAATTTCCCTCATTCTTTAAGCTTTTCAAGCCCCCTGGCTTTCGACTGATTACAACACCACAGACTGAGCATTAGCTACATGGTGAATTTCAATTGCTATTCATCAGAGAACACTTGGATTCAAGAAAATGGGAAGAACCAGATTTAGGTACTTGAGGACAATTACATGAGTTAGAGTAACTGGCAGAAGCTGCACTAGACAGCACTCACTAGAATGGGTGAACTGCTGAGTTTGCTTCTTTTATGATTTGATTTATCTTGTTTAGGACTTTTTTTTTTGTTATTATCTTCATTGTGCTGTCCCTCTACATGCATATCAGGCTGATTCTGTCTCCTGGAAAACATGATTTCATGCTTCAAAAATTAAGAGAATCTCTTGAACAGCCCCTTTCTGATCACCAGCCATAAATAAAGATGTATGCAGTATTATCTGTCCTTTTGATGGTGTTGCATGTCACACTAATCATTGACAAGCCCTATTATTGGCATCTCCTGCTGCAGATTTTATGTGGGAAATCTCTTCTATCACCTAAAGGCATTTAGTCCCCCTGCACAGCCCCAGTGTGCCTTATCAACAGGCAGCAGGTGAGGTTTCTAATGCTGGCTGCAGATGGGGTGAAATCTGCTCTCAGAATGAAACACAGCAGTACAGAGCACTAGCAAGCCAGTCATAGGCATTAGCAACCAGGTGTGCATCACTTGTATCCTGGATTTAAGGCAGAAGTAAAACATAAATTGTTGGTGAGATTGCCTGCAAATGCCCTTCCTTAGAAAGAATTTTAGCTTCAGTGTATTAGAAATGAAGAACTGATGTTGGTTTTCTTCCTCAGGTTGCTGTGCAGTCAAGCCCAGTATTTTTATACAAATGGCAGTGTCTCCCAGGCACCTTTCAGAGATACAAAGTGTGCAAGTAGAGGAGAGAAATAGTAGGCCTGCAAAGTGATCAGTCTGACTGGCAGGAATGTGGGATACTGTCACATCCAACAGGAATAAAATGACAAGTCATTTCCTTGTCATCCTTCCCATATGGAAAAGAGGTTATTAATATTTTTTCCTCACTGAAAAGCCTTAATCCGTACCCTAGTTCACATTTCACAGGGTACCTGAGATGGCAGTAAAGAGGAGTGACAAAAAAGTCACAGGAAAGGTCACATTGCATGGCTGGAGAGGTGTTCATGGTGCTGCAGGGCCTCACACTTGCTGTGTGTGAGGAGGGGTCAAAGAATGTGTGAAGGAATGGATGGGTTTACCAGAGGGCTGCTTTCTTTCCAAGATGGACTCACATCTTGTCAGAATTGTACAGAGCAGGACCTGATTCAGGACAAACCCCTGGTCTGCAGAAGGAAAGCATGTGAGTACATGGAGGGCCCCCTGCTCCCCACTGCAGTGCTAAGCACATCTACTGCCCTCATTACCACCTGCTGGACCAGCATCTGAGGTGGTAAAGAGATTCATTCACTGCTGAAAATGAAGTTGCACAAAGCATCTGTATCTGGTGGTCACTTCTACTCTCCTCCTCCCACTGAGCTCTCCTCTACTGAACTGGAAAGTGTGGTCAAGGGTTTTGTGCAGGGAATGAGTCTCTTTTGTCTCTAAATCACAGAAATCCTCTTCCCTGTTTACTGGCTGGGGAAAGTACACACATTTTCCTAGGAAAATATTTGCACTGGAGAGGGATTATTACCAGTCAAATGAGCATCTACCCTCTTGTTTGAGAGGGGCGTGTGTGGGGCATGAGATTGTGGTAGAATGCAGGTCTAGGCCCATTGTCAACACATCAGTTAACATCTAACCTGGAATATTTTTGTGTTTCTCCTTAGCCTCCCTTGATCTGCCCCTTTCTCTTGTTTCTGCAAGTTGCCTTCTTAGTTACTTGTTAATGAGTAGGGCAAAAATGAGTTGAAGAAATTCCAGACTTAATTTATGAAGGCCTAATGATCTTAATTGTCAGAATAGAATCGCAAAGAGAAGGTGGTTGCAAATAAGACACCACTTTTACAGAAAGCCCACTCCCAGACACATCCTCTTTTTAGATTAAAAAAAAATAAAGCCATGGTCTGGGGTTTCCAGGCAGTCCAAGGAAACGCTGCACACTTTATGATACTCCTTTGACTCTCATCACTCATGAAATCCAAGTGGAGTAGGAATTTGTCTGCCTTTGAGCTATTTGTTGCAGACCCCAGTGCAAGAAATGCTGCAAAAGAACAGAACAGTAAACACCCAAGTGGCAGTGGGAATGATCCTCTTGCTTTTTCTGGGCTGCCAGCAATCAAAAGAGACTTCATGGACGCCCAGAAAATTATCCTTTATTTTTAAGCAGGAACAATATGGTATCAGTAATATTTCAGCAAGTTCCTGAATTATGCCCATGACAACTTGACTGTTGTGAGTAAATTGAAATATTGTTATCTGCTCTGCTGACTGCTAGTTTCAGAAAGGGAGAAAATTCAGTCAGAATGAGAAATCTCACTTAGACTAGCAGTGAAAGCTGGGCAGGAGTTTTAAAATGGAAAAAGTTGTCTTGCTATCTATGTCAGAAAAAAAAAACCTCTTTTAATTTCCAGACTTCTTTAATGTACAAGAGCAGCAACAAAAAAATTCCAAAATCACATCAATTTCTCTAGCTAAGGGTGTCAAACAGCTGTCAAACAGCTAAGGGTGTCAAAGAAAGTGACACAGAGTATGAGTATTCAGTCCATAAGTGCTTTTCTCAAGGTAGATAGCCCAGGAAACATGATACATGGTTGAACAGATTTTTATGATCACCTCCACCCGCCTGTCAATATATTCACCTGCTTCACCGTAGGTTGTCCCCATTTTCTCCTTGCTCAGTACAGCTGGTGTATTACTATGCAAACTGCACCACACAGAAGACTTAACTCTGTCTTCTAGCATGGGAACCCTCTGGCACTTACAATACACTTTAATTTTACTCTGTATTTCAGTGCTGAATACCACGGGGTAAGTAGCACACTACTGAATGTAGTTTAATTCAGGAAGCTTAGCTGTTAATGATACATATCCTTTCTTCACTTTTAAAATGTGGAATGTTTCTTCCCTTTTTAAATGTTCTACAATTGAATCATGTCATTTTTTAAAAGAAAGAATTTAAATTTGTGGTTGCCTTATTCTGCTCTGGCTTCTGTCTGGGAGAGAAACCTGAAACACATGGATTTCTAACGGCATATTTGAAAAGAAGAGATCTGGATGAATAACCACAATACTTATAAAATTCTCTTGGCTCTGAATATACCTACAGTAACCTTTGCTTTAGGATTTGCCTGATGTATAACTGTTTAAAGATAGCAGTGAGTAGAGACTAAGTGGCAACTTGTCATGGCTTTCCCTTTCTCATGGAAGAAATCCAAGAAAGACTGTGAGGAAAACTTTCTAACTTTATCTGTCTTTACATATTCTTTTTCCTCCTTAGCCTGAGCTCAGTCTGTTTTCCATTTGCTTTCTGCATTTCATTGCATCATTTCACAACAAACTGATTGTGATATTTGTTCCTAATCTCCCTAGTTTTCTGAAAGTCATTCCTTGGATTTTGAGCAGGGCAGACATTCCTTGTGCTGCATTCACTTAAGGACAGATTCTCTATACTGTGTCAAGTACAATAAGGATAATTAAAGAGGGAGGACCACAGAGTTTGGAACTGAATCCTGCCTCTAGAAATTGGGGACCATCCCTTCCCTGTGCAAAACACCCAAAGAGCAGAGCCATTTACGTTGTGATCCATGGTGGGATTTTGGTCTTGTGTCAGCTCATCTCTGCAGGACTTTGTAGCACACAAAGACTGTGCATTTGTAACTGCTTTTGTTTTGCAGCATTTTCAGGGTAAATTAGAAGAGCTGAATGAAATGAAAGCTCTATGTCATGAGAGAGTTGCAGGGGTTAAAGGAAATATATAGCCTTCCAACAAGTAACCGACTTACACAGTGTTGATTTTCCGTGTTGGAATTTTGGTGCACCTTTTGTCAGTGCTCTTTCAGCACCGTCAGAGTTCTTATCAAAGAGATGGGACTATCATGGTTATACACGATTTATTATGTGAAATAACAAACAAGGCATCAGTCTCAGAGGTCTTGAGATCTGGTAACAAGTCACCATAACGAAGGATAGTCACAAGATTCAAGGTTACATGGCAATTTATAACTTTCTAATCCAATAAGCAATTAACACGAAACTTTGTTTTGACTTTATGACCTATAGCCTGTAGTACTTTTTACTGCAATGTGGCTGTCTCTTAACCCATTATTCGTTAGATCACGTACACACATATACTTCTACTGTAACATCTAAATTCTTAACTTAAACTATAAAATCACATTACTATACTTAAAAGCCTCCACCATAACACCCAATACATATTCTTACTTGTAGCTATAGAAACATAGGTTTGTAATTCTCTTGCTTAAGGTCTATATATCTCTGTCATTACACCAGCCCAAGTTTCTTCCAGGGCTGCAAATCAAACCCACCATCAACTGCAGAAGTTTTTGCTCCTCTGTTTCCTACATCTCCCCCTCCTTTCTGCACTAAAAAAAACTCCATTAATGGATTTATCAATCATTCACTGTACACATTGGAACAAACAAGGTACCACTATGAGAACTACTATTATGACCACCAAAATGTATAGACCTGTTGTAAGACATTTCTTTAACCATGATGCTAACACAGTACACTGGCTTACTGGCATTTACACACTTTGCTTTGCAACAGTGGGGATAATAATGCCATGAGCAAGTTAATAGAAAGTCTTTGCTATCATCGTGGTGTTGTCTGAGCTGAGATGTATCCATCTATCCCTCTGCAGCTCTCTGTGCCCAGGAGAGCTCCTCTCATTCCAGTTCAGTGGCATACAGAGCACAGGACCCTTCTCACCTTTGACTCACTCTCAGAGCTTTGCCATCAACAAGTAACTTCCATATGGGAAGAGAAAATCAGACACGGGTGAAACCCTGGGTCTGTTCAGTTATGCAGTGAACCACCCGGAGGCATAAACTGAGGTCTCAACACTCTTTCTTAAACAGTTTTTGAGCCACTAATTCCACAAGAGCTTCACTCTTTCTTTCTTGACAGGATCAAGCAAAGACCAAGAGGTGGCTTGAGGACATGGGATCCTGAAACAGGTAATTGCATGTCATTAGTGCTGATAATCATCCAAGGCAGACTTTGGACATGCTGGCTCCTCTTCCTCACTTCAATGTGTTGTATTTCAGCTTACCTCACCAGATGTGATTTTAACAATAATTCAAGACCATTCTGTGACTGGACCCAGCCTTGCAATGTCAACCAGGGAGTGTGGATACGAACCAAGCATGACACTCCAACTGATGGAACAGGTCCTGACGGAGACTATCCTGATGGGAGTAAGTGCTTGGTTGTGGCCTTGTTGATTTTCCTTTTTTAAAGACAGCTTGACTACCTTTATCCTTCTTTCTTTGAAAGAGAAAAGAGATTCATGAAGCCCTTTGAAATGTGTCAGGTTTGTTTCATGCTGACACCTGTCTTTGACTTTTCACCATATCAGACAGGAGTGAATTAAACTGGCTTCCCATCATAGATTGGATATCTTTATCAGTGCATGGAAGTAAAAGAAAGCTGATTATATCATGCTTAGGGCCTCATAGAGAATGTAGTGACATGGAACAGATCATTTTTCAAGGGCGGGCTTCTGGCCAAATTACACTGCTACCAGTTCATGGCAACAAGGGCAATGATTACTGCACTGGCACAAGATAAAGTTCACACTAGCTAGTTACAAAATCAAGTCTGAAATTAAAGAATATTTTTTAAAAGCTTGTCCTCTGATACCTGTGATTTAAAAACTGGAGTCTAACGTGGTCACAGTATCAAATACTCCATGTTTCCACCTCTGTGTGTTTGAACCGCTATCCTTACCCCAGCAGATCCATTTAGGGGGATCCATCTGCAGTCATACAGTTCCCTGTAATTATCCCAAGACCGAAAGGTCAGCTACTGTCAGAGTCAGTAAGCACATTGGAACGGTATTAGTTGGGATTTTTGCTAAATAATTTTCTGCATTTTTACTATTTTGATAATAAAAATTTAAATTGCCCGTTGGAAGAAGAAATGAAATTTTTTAATTTGGATTAAAGAAAAGAATAATTTTTTGCTTTTTGAACTGTCACAGACCACATAACATAAATGTGACTTAGATTTTCTTGCCAGCTTAAAAGTAGGAATGTTAGATACTATATGTGGAGCCATACTTTACCATACAGAAATGGCCATTCATTTATTTTTGATTCTTTTTCATAGTCAGATGGGAGAGACTTGACTTTAGCTGCACTGGGGAAATGTAATTTTGATCTTAGCCCACATGAAACAAAAAGCTTCAGTCCTAGTAAAGTAAAATCTGATTTCATATTTAATCAATCAGATTAAAGCATTTCAAATCCTAAAGAAACACTGCAAGTTTCTGAATTTTGAAAAATTTCCTTCCTTTTCATAATGTAAAATATAAATATTTAGAAGGAAATATCAGTATTGCTTTCTATTTCTTCTATTTTAAAACAGAGCCAAATGCTGACAGTTTAGAATTTTCCTTGTGGCAGGGATTTACTCATCTTGAGACCAAAATATTTATTAAAAATTATATCCCACAAGAGAAAGTGTAAAGATTGCATTATTTTCCTTTGAGGAAAGTAGAAACTGTACATGGATCAGTGTGAAACTGTACATGGATCATGGCAGTGTCTGGAGATGCTGTCTCTTGAAAGTGTCCTACATCTTTAATTGTGATCCCAAAATAACTGTTCTTGTGAGATGAAATATATTTGCTTTGCTCTCAGGCTCACATTCTACTTTGCATAACTACATGGGCCAACCATTGCAATGTGAAGTCCAAACACCCTTTGCTTTGCTTCTTTACACTGATAATGATGCCCTTAATTTCTTCCAGAGTTGGGCTGCACTTCAGTTTTACATGATACCTAATAAGTTATCAGAAGATTCAACCGTATTTTAATTTCTTTTCACTCTGCAGAAGGTTATTTCATCTACCAAGAAGCCAGTAATCTGATTCCCTTCGACACTAACAGGCTGGAGAGCCCAGATACTGTAGTTTCTGGGAAAATATGCATAGACTTCTGGTACTACATGTTTGGATCAGAAGAGATGAATGAGCTGAGAGTGCTTATCCAAGATGGCACACGGGAGTCTGTGCTGTGGTATCGGAAGGGAAACCAGAGTTCCTTGTGGAACTATGGCGCCATCACTCACACTATTCCAACACAGAGGAAGATAAAGGTAATATATTTGCAGAATATATTTCTTTGTACAGTGTCAGCACTTGTTCTCCCCTTGCAGGCTGCAAAATATTGTGTAAGTAAGCTAGAAGATATAACCAAGATTTGCTTGGTTTGTATTTTGTAAATAGAATGGCTTCATGATTTCTGTCAATGAACTAAGAGAAGAAATAAACAACCTCCTAGTTTCACCAGTGCTGTTAGTTAAGGGATAAAATTCAGTTTAGTTTTCTATCTTTTCCCTTCCTTTCCTCCTTAATTTTATCATGAAGTCAAGGACTTTAAACCTCTTAATTAAATGCAGGTTTATCTGCTCTGAGTTTCAAGGTTTGAACTTTGGGATGGTGCCTGCATTGGTCTCCTCTGTAGAATCCAGACCACTAATTCTGATAAATCTCTTATAAGTCAGCAAAATAGATGATGATGTTTCTTGCAGTCCTCACCTTTACAGAATATATATTCCTTTAGCTGAGGGAAGCTAAGAAAACTGTTATAACCTCATCTTGCTGATTGCTATTTTTAGCAATAAAGTAGAGAGATTAGTTTGAAAACATGCTATGAGAAATGGTCTTGTGTTTGCTTAAACATCTCTGATGCAGGGATCACTTTGTGTCCTGCCTAGGTAATTTTTGAGGCTGTCCGAGGACTGACAGAGTATGGGGATACAGCACTGGACAATGTGAGAGTAAGGGATGGACCCTGTGGTAAGTCTGTGTTTGCACCCGAGTCAATGCTTCTTCCTCCTCTCTGATTAAGCCGTTGACCATTATTGTATTCCATACACAATATAGCAACCCCTCAGAACTTCAAATCACAAAAGAGAAATGGCAAAAACTTTACACCTCACTTCATTTAAATGTCATGTGTTTTGCTCTAATTTCTTCCTAAATCTTTCCTCATCACCTCCAACATCCAAGACAAACTATCCCTTTCTCCGCAAATGTGACCTTTTTCACCAGGTCCAGCAAAATTTACCTTCACTTCTAAGTCTGAAGTGCATCTCTAAACCTAGACAAGGCTAGGCACATAGATCTTGGATTCCAGATTAAATGGTCTAGTTGGCATTTGACAGCAATTATCAGTTCATGCAAGCTCATTAAAGACTCAGTACAGCCATATGTCACAAAAAGAAATAACAACGAGTCAATAACACTGAGTTGCACTACCAGCTTTGACTATGAATCAGCAATTTGAGCTTGATCTCTGACCCTGTAACAGATCAGCCAAGACTGGCACAAGCTGTGCACGGCTGGAATCCATTTTTACTGACAAGCATGCAATACCTACAACATGTGAATTGAACAAGAAATTTGCTGAAAAACTTACAGTCTCATTAGGTCTTAATAGGTGTTGTTCTCTGTGCAATACTACTCACGTAATGACATAACATGTTTCAAATTTACATTACCTGTGACAAAGATTTCCTTTCTGTTCCACATCTTCTGATCACATGATTTTATTTAAAATTCCATGAAAAAGACTTGGGGCCTTATTTTGTTTGAGGGCTAGGGAGAGCCAGTTCTTCATTTTTCCGGTTGCATTAGCACATGATTAAGCCATTGGATGGTCCACAAAGGTAACTCTGAGAGACAAGAGCTTTTCTGTTCATCTCACTCTCATACCTGCCAACACTCACTGCCAGTAGGACCTTCATGTGTCTTAACATACACCAGAGGGAGTCACACACCCAACTGTAACTCCACTTCCAGCTCCCGAGAGGAGCCCGAGCTCAGTCACTGGGATCAAACTAACAGTCAGATGAGCTTTCCTAAGAGCTGAAAAGACCCCCACATCCCCGATTTTAAACACAGGCAGTTCTACTTGCTTCACTGAAGAACTTCTAACTTTATGCTGGTGAAGAGTAAGTGAAAATTCCTGTATGTTGGTGTGTAAATAGTGTTCACCCTGTAATGCTAAAGCTCATTGTATTGCTTTGTCTTTTCTATTAACAGAAGCTGTCCCTACACCTGTACCACCAACACCTACACCGACAGAACCTACACCACCTCCAGTGACCGGTAATTTTAGCCAATCACATATACAACTCAGTGGATTGTAGGACACTTATACTTTTTACTAGCGGTACTACTTTGCTTCAGTTAATTTCTATGGGTGTTTGTCTATGACGCCGCTTTATGCCATACAAATCAGCCATTTCTGTTTCAGTTCTTCCACATGCAATCTACAAAATGGGAGCGATTGTGCAGTGGGAAAACACAATGGGGTGGGCTTTCTGGATGTGTCTGTATATAAATGAGAACTTATTCCTTTTTCCTGCCTCCAGATGCTATTTGCAGTGTACATGGGGATCCCCATTACAACACATTTGACAAGCAGCGTCATGACTTCATGGGCACCTGCACCTACACCCTCTCCAAGTTGTGTGAGAGCAACAGCTCTCTGCCCTACTTCAACGTGGAAGCAGCCAATGAGCACAGGGGAGGCAACACCCGTGTGTCCTATGTCCGATATGTGGATATCGATGTCTATGGCTACAGGATTAACCTCGGTCAAAACAGAGCTGTTATGGTAAGGTTGGAGCCCACTGTCTATCATTTGTAACTCCTAGCATGAATGAAGAAGTTGTTGTACAGTGGCTACAAATATCCAGCATCTATAAAGTAATATTGAGAGGGCAATCAAATATCTAGGAGCAGGAGTAATGTGGAGTTCTTAAACATGGGAATTTCAAAACTGAAAGCATAGGCTCAAATTCTGTGCTATGTTGTTGAAAGGTGGGCTTAGAGTTGACACTCCAGATGAGGTTGGGGGGCCAGACTTCCTTTCTAACCTGCTCCCCATGCTCAAGTTTGGCATATAACAGGGAGCAAAGAGGCTCTGAATTAGCTGAGTTCATGCTGGTAGTCATTTCCCAGTCCTGTGTGGTAGCCTGTAATGATGAACACTTCTCCCTGATTTCCACTTATTCCACTTCACTGTTAACTTCACTTAACACCTGGCCTTTGCCATAAAGCAGGGCCAGATAGGAGTCCTGGAGCGACAATCTGATGACTCTCCTTACACTGATTGTACACTTGGCCAGCTATTGCATCCTAGGAATTCTTTATGGATCCTTTCCATAAAGGGACAAGACAGTAGAAATGGTTGAGCCAAACCCCCAGCAAATGAACAGGTCACCTTGCTTCATTACCACCCTTCTTATTAGAAAATGCTACAGTGATTTAAAAGAGGCAAAGATTTGAAGGTACACTGAAACCTTTCCCATCTGGTTTTAGAGACATAGAGAACTCATTTGTCTTCATTTGTCCAACAGCCTCTCTCTTACACCTTTCCCCTCTATTTACTAGTTTTATTTTAAAAAAGAATAGGTCTGTAGGCAGTTGCTGCAGACAGACCGTGCTAAGTCTTGGACTTTTGCTGGCTATGTCTGGCTCACCAAGACCACACTTTTAAGCCATGTTGTAGCCACATCGTTATGGCCTCAAGCCCTAGATTATGTGGCCACACATACCATTCCTGGTAAATAATACTACCACAGAGTGAGTTCTCACTGTGTCAATATAGGGATCTAACAGGGTCACCATTAAAAACACTTCTTTTCAAGTGCTTACAATACTTGTCCTTCTCTGTGCCTGCAGGTCAATGGAGTCAGCCAGGTGGTCCCTGTGACCTTGGCCCCGGGTGTCAGTATTTCCTTCAGTGGACAGTATGTTGTGGTTACAACTGACTTCAGGCTGCAAGTCAAGTTTGATGGAAATCAGAGAGCAGAAATCACTCTTCCCAGTACCTATATGTCTAAAGTCTGTGGAATATGTGGAAATTACAATGGGCAAAAAGCAGATGACTTTCTCAACCCAGATGGAGAGATGGAACCAAATTCAACCAGCCTTGGCAACAGCTGGCAGGTTTACAATGACTCCAGGTAGGACTCCAGCCAGGATGTCAGGTCTTACCTGTTGGCTATGCAATGACCAGTGTTTTATGCAACTGTTGCATGGGGGTCAAAAATGTCAGACACATGTGGGATAAAATCTATTCTTGTCAGTGTACTTACTTTATCTATCTGGGTAAAGTTTCACAGAACATTTAATTGTGCTTAAAAAGAGAAAATTTCTTAGAATCCTAGAATTGTTTAGGCTAGAAAAGGTCCTTAATGTCATCAAGTTCAATAGTTAACACAGCACTGCCATATCCACTGACAAACCATGTCCCCAAATGCCAGGGGCATCTTTACAATACCTCCAGAGATGGTGACTCCACCACTTCCCTGGGCAGCCTGTTCCACTGCTCAACAACCTTTTTGGAGAAGAAATTTTTCTTAATATATAATATAAACCTCCCCTAGTGCAACTTGAGGCTATTTCCTCTCACCCTGTCACCTGGAAAAGAGACTGACCCCCATCTCACTACAACCTCCTTTCAGGGAGCTGCAGAGAGCAAGGAGTTGTCCCCTGAGCCTTCCCCTCCCCAGGCCCAACAACCTCAATTCCCTCAGCCACTCCTCATAAGGCTTGTGCTCCAGACCCTTCACCAGCTTCATTGCCCTTCTGTGGATACAGCCCAGCACCTCAATGTCTTTCTGGTAGTGAGAGGCCCAAAACTGAACGTAGAAATCGAGGTGTGGCCTCAACAGTGCCAAGGACAAGGGAGCAATCCCTTCCTTCTTCCTCCTTCAAATCTTACTGCACATATGCTTTGGGACCAAGGAGAGTTCAACTAGGGTGGAGGGGTTGTTTTTGTTCCTTCACATCATAATGTTTCCTCAAGAAAAGCTCAGGCTTCTGCTGGGCTCAGGCAGCCAGTATCATGCCTGTGGCCTCACCATGGGGAAGGGCTTTGTCCCTATTGTTCAGGAGTGGGTCCTGCCAGGTGCTGAGCACTGCACACACAGCACCCATATCTCCACATAACATGCCCCTGGAGGGACTTCTGGGCCTGAGTTTTAGGGTTACTTACACATTGGGCTTTTTAGGAACAGCAGCCAATTAAATCAGAAAAAGCTATGCATTTGTTCATCTCTCCATAAGTGGCCTCTTTAGGCAACCTGATACAACCCAGGGCACACAGCTGCAAGCAAACAACGCACCCATATAAGAGATACTGCCTTTCTCATTTGCTTTGCCTTGCTGATAGGAGAGAAAGGCCATGGGGGCTTCTTTTGTCCCCTACTGGTCTTTGAGCAAACACAAAGAAAGAGTATGTTAAGTACAAACACAGGCCAGACAGGGAGAATGATCTGTGAGTTTTATCCCTGACTTGGCTAAATTCCTTTTGTACATTTAAATGTACATTTTAGTATTTGAATAAAATACTGAAGATGCCCACTAAGATTTCAGTTATTGTTTTAGTATATGAATGCTAATACTTGAAGGCATTGTTTCAACTCTTCTGAGATACTTGACTTGTTAATAATTATTTCACAATATCTTATTTAATAATAGTAGGAGTTGAACTTTGAATGCTTTCACTTTCTAATTGCCCTTCCATGTAAACAGCCTGACTTACCAGAAAGCCAAAAATAAATACCTGGCTTTTGTCCAAGCCTCTCAAAGATTATCAGGTTGAGATCATATTAAAATCAGAATTTCTATCCCAAAAGTTTGAAATAGAGGGATTGGAAATATGTCATGTTTAGTCTGGGAAGAGACCTGTAGTTTTGGTCGACATGATTTGAAAAGCATCTCAGGTGCTAGTGAATCTGAAGTTTATCCGTTAATTTTTCCACATATTTTTTCTTTTTTTCCATATATTTTTTCTTTTTTTCCACATTAGGTGCTCACCAGATGATGGCCATACTCCGAACTGCACTGATGATGAAAAACACATGATCCAAAGCAATGCATACTGTGGTCTGATCACAGATCCAAATGGTCCATTCCAGAACTGCCACTCATTTGTTGATCCACAGAGTTATTTTGAAGATTGCCAGTATGATCTCTGTGAACTTCATTTGAGCAATGCAGCCCTCTGTGAAAGCCTACACGCTTATGCAGACGTGTGCCAAGCTGCAGGAGTCCAGCTGGTACCATGGAGAAATGCAACCTTTTGCCGTATGTATCAAAGATTGCTAGAAATTACCACTTATCAGGATGGTATAATGAGGATTTCCTGAATACAGAGCCTTACAACCCTGTTTTGAATTCATCTAACACTGAGAATCTTGACTGATCAGGCTAATGATTTCAGGGGTTTATGCAGTTCCTCAGTTTGATTCCTTTGGGAAGATGCTAGTGCAAATAGTTCAGCTGCTTTGAATGAAAGGAAAAAATACCACCTAATCCATCTTAAAATAGAATTGGAGACCTTTCCTTTGAATTCCTCTCTGCAAAGAGAGCAAGATGAAGGAGGAACACATCTGACAAGCTGAGCAGGATATCTGGGGTAAAGGGAGGAGAGTGTATATGAGACAGTAAGGAGTGCTGACCATTCTTCCCTATTGGATGTGAAGGAAAGCATCAGAGTGTCCTGTGCAGGTGTAGTCATTCATGGTTTCAGATGGGAGAGGAGGCAACACGGAGAGGCAGCCTGGAATTAAAGGCCAGGACAGAAGTCAGAAGTCTGTGCAATGGAGATTGTAACAATGCTACTGAGGGTGGAGAAGGCAGGGAGAGTAGGGAGGAGATGGAAGAGACAAAAACACACTGAGGCACAAGACAAAAGTTGTCAAGTATTGAAGTAATAGATAGATGTCTGTGCTAGGGAGTAAGTAGAAATAATGACCTTTCTTTTTTGAGTATTGGTAAAGAGTAAATAAAGAATATTTCTCAAGCATTCAGGCATATATTATAGGAAAAAAAAATCCATATTATCTTTAGAACAAAATTTAAAGACTGTCTGAAATGCCTGAACAGATCTGTTCCCACCAGAAACAATAAAAGGAACAGAAAATAGTAACTCAGTGACCCATGTGCCTTCTTTGCTGAAGGAGATGGGGAGACTAAAAAGCTTGTCTGAAAACATTGGAATTACTGAAGCCTAATTTCTTTTCTGACTTTTGTTTCACAACTGACTTCAGTCTCTTTCTGGAGCATTTTCTCAGCTGGGGATGTTACCAAGGCTTTCTCTCCTAGAGGTTCTGTGGTTTCTAAGCAGGAGTGAGCTGTGTCTGCATCTCTTCTTTCTGCTGAAAGAGCTTGAAGGATCTCTCCTCCTTGCCTTGTGCCTATTTAATTTAATTAACCTGTATATATTTTTATCCTCTGCCAACCTCACTGACTTATTTCCTGTAGATCACCTGGGTCAAATTAAGTGGGAGGATGGGCAAAGAGATGTACAATATCATTGTATTATCTCTGACCCCTTAGAAAAGTAGGCTAAACATAAAGTGAGAAAATGTCATTAAAAATTGTCCCACATCATATAAACATCTTGAAGCAGAAAAAAAGATTGCTCAGGAAGCTTCAGTTCTCAGACCTTCTCATCAGAATATGACAGTGTTTAAAACGTCTAATTACAAAGGGTAGTTATATGTCATGCATGTAACAAAATATAAAAATAGAAGAAAGCACTTCTACATCCTGATTCTTTAACAAACCGTAAAGACCTCAGTGAAGTGAGAAAATAAAATGTAAGACATTACAACATGACTGGAATTAAATATCAGAACTATAAACTAAATACAGCCTGTCTAGGACAAATGGCTAACATGACACTGATATCCTCTGTCCAATGCAAGAATTCAAGAAATCATCTTCTTATCCTAGGAAATGCTCTCTCTGAGTGAAAGTTTAGATAGCCAAACCTCAAAAGAAATTCAAGTGTGGTAAGACAACAAAGGCATGCTTGAAAATGCTACTAAACCCAAGATTCACAAACATTTCAAAAGAAATCAGAATATGATACTAAACAAACCTCAATACTTGAGTAATTAAAAAATATTAATATATATCTTTGTACTTTCTTACACAGCATTGGCCTGTCCAGCCAACAGTCACTACGAGCCCTGTGCTGCAGCCTGCCCTGCCACCTGTGTTGACCCGATGGCTCCCTACAACTGCAGCCTGCCGTGCGTGGAGGACTGTGTGTGTGACAGCGGGTACCTGCTCTACAACGACCGCTGCGTGCCCAGCCAGCAGTGTGGGTGCTGGCACAACGGGCAGCACTACCCCGTGGGCTCTGAGTTCTGGACGGACGACACCTGCTCCTCCAAGTGCACGTGTCCCTCACGGGGAAGCAAAGTCCAGTGCTTCAACGCCTCCTGCCCTGCGGGCCTGTACTGCGGGGTGCAGAACGGGAAACCTGTGTGCCTCGAACACTCCTACGGCATCTGCCATGTCCACGGGGACCCCCACTACAAAACCTTTGACAAGGTGACGCACAACTTCATGGGCAACTGCACCTACACGCTGGCCAAAGGGTGCTCCAATACCACCTCCCTGCCCTACTTCAACGTGGAGGCCAAGAACGAGCACCGTGGCAACACCCGAGTGTCCTACGTGCGCGAAGTCGTGGTTGACGTGTACGGACAGCGCATTGTCATCCTCAAGCAGCAGAAGAGCCACGTGCTGGTAGGCAGTGGGGCTGGCATGGGCATGGTGGGGCTGCAAGGCAGGGCTGGCTTCTCCTGGCAGGGCCTGGCACGTACCAGATGCCACCACTGTCCCAGGATGGGTGTGCTCCCCTGAAGGCACTGGGTCTCTTTGTTTTGCATTTTGGGAGGCTGTGGGGGAGGAAGAGGCAAATGGGGAACATGGGCCATGCTGAGCAGAGTGCAGAACACAGCACACAGCTCTGCGAGTCCCAGGGGCGTTGGGGTGTGAGGACATCCCAGGCAGCTGTTTGCAATGCCTGGGCTGGCAGCTGCTTTCCCTGGGCAGGAGCAGCCAGGGAGGCTGGGGACAGGGCCGGGGCCCACTGTGGTGTGTGTCCCACAGGTGAACAACGTGCGCCAGACGTTGCCGGTGAGTGCAGCGGGAGGGGCCATCACGGTGAGCAAGAGTGGTCGCTACATCGTCCTGGAGACAGACTTCAACCTCAGAGTGTCCTACGACACTGACCACTCAGTGGAGGTGAAGGTGCCCACCACCTACTTCAACCTGACCTGTGGCATGTGTGGGAACTTCAACAACCGCAAAGACGACGAGTACATGATGCCCAACGGGCAGCAAGCCGCAGACTCCAATGAGCTGGGGGAGAGCTGGCAGGTCCCAGACAGTGACCCCTCCTGCGGTGTCTCCGTCCCCTCCCCGCCCTGTAGTGCAGAAGAGGAGAAGCTCTACCGGTCCGACCAATTCTGTGGCATACTGACCGCCAGGCCTAGCTCTTTTGAGAGGTGCCACAGTGTGATCAACCCCCAGGACTACTTTGACACCTGCTTGTACGACCTGTGTGCCCTGAATGGCGGCCAGGAGTTCCTGTGTGCTGCTCTGGAGGCCTATGCTGATGCGTGCCAGGCAGCCGGTGTGACTTTGCTTCCCTGGAGGAATGCTACCTTCTGCCGTGAGTACCTGCTTTGCCATTGCCAAAAGGGAAATGGGCCACACCCCGTGCTCTGAACGTCTGGCCAAAGCGAGTCTTTGGTCTTCCCCTTCTCACAAGGATGTCCATGGCTGAAGTCTTGCTGGTCCTAATTTTCCCCTTCCCATTGCAGCCCTGCAGTGTCCCCCCAACAGCTACTATGACCCCTGCATGACCGGCTGTCCTGCCACCTGTGCTGACCGACAAGCCCCACAGAACTGCTCCAAGCCTTGTGTGGAGGGCTGTGCGTGTAGCTCTGGCTTCCTGCTGAGTGGAGACACCTGTGTGCCCGAGGCCGATTGTGGCTGCCTCTTTGAGGGCAACTACTACACTGTGAGTGAAAACCCTGCCCTGGTTTGCACCCCCGCCAGAGCACTCCCCTGCCTGTACCTTCCTGCCTCATACGCTGAGGTTTGGTGTTTCCCCGCCTGCAGGAAGGCGAATATTCAGTGAATGAGAACTGCACTCGCCGGTGCCGGTGTGAAGCCAAAGGCCAGATGGTTTGCTCTGGCTTGTCCTGTGACGAGGACGAGGTCTGCAAGATCCAGGACGGCCAGAGGGGCTGTTACCCAGCCAGCACTGCCATCTGCCACATCTACGGTGACCCACATTACAGCACCTTTGATGGGAAGCTCCACCACTTCCAGGGCTCCTGCAACTACACGGTGGTGACGGGCTGTGACAACTCCTCCATTGGGTTCAGTGTCACCACCCGCAATGAACATCGCGGCAGCCAGAGCTGGACAGCTCTGAACTCTGTGGCACTGTCCCTCGAAGGCCTCCACATTGCACTGCGCAAGCGCAAGGCAGTCTACGTAAGCCCCTCATTTTTACGTCTGGGAACAACAGATGCCCTGGACACCCTTAAATACCCCTCCGTCCCCAGGGAGAGCTTGCTATTCCCTGAGCCTGCTGCATGATCACAGAAGAGCATGGCAGGGCTCCGAGAGGGGCAGATAAGGCTGCTCGTGCAGACACAGATTCTTGGTTACTTTCTTGAGCTTTTGGTGTCCCATCTGTACAGTTGCTGCTGCCCTCATAGGCCTGGGCAGGATTTCTCATGCCAGCAGTGCTTCTGGCTCACTGGCACCGGCACTACCCCGGTGAGGAACGGTGACCTCTCAGCGGAGGGCACCTCTTTATGCTTCTGTCTCCCTCTGTCCCCCTTCTCCAGATCAACGGTGCTCCGGTCTCCCTGCCTGCTTCTCCTGCCCCCGATGTGAACATTTCCCTGAGCGGCTCCTACGTGCGGGTTTCTACCAAGCTGGGCCTGCAGCTGCAGTTCAGTGGGGACCATGAGCTCCTAGTGAAGGTGTCTGAGAAGTACAAGGGCAAACTCTGTGGACTGTGTGGGACGTACACTGGGAGCCAGCAGGACGACTTCATGCGGCCCGATGGGGTGGTTGTGCCTGACTTCAATGACTTTGGAGCAAGCTGGATGGTGCCGGATGACGAGTGGCCGTGAGTCCTTGTTCCATCATGCAGATGAAGGACAGAAGGGAGCGTGGGAGAGGGGAGCTGTGAGGGGCATCAAGACGGAGGGTTGGTGATGGCAAACATGGGGCAAGGGAGAAGAGGCAGCTTCCTGACCCCAGGGAGAGTGGGCCAAGCCTGGGCAGGATGCTTTTGCTAAGCTGTTTGGATCGCAACTGCCTCAGTCATTTGTCTCTGTCCACCTGAAACCAGGGACGGCAATGGTGCCTGTGGGCCATGTGTTCCGCCCTTTCAAGTGACAGCCATGGGTGCCTGTCTTAGTGAGGGAGCTGGACTGCAGAAGCCGAGGTTTTGGCTGGGGAGGAGGTCAGGAAATGCAGTGGCTGCTGTCAACAGGCTGCAGGGAACTCAGGGCTGTCTGTCCGCTTTGTAGGTGTGACCCATCCATCAGCCCACCTGCATCCTGCTCCCCTGATGAAGAGGAGGCAGCTAACAAGCAGTGTTCAATCCTCACACACCTCGATGGCCCGTTCCAGCCTTGCCATGCAGTTCTGCCTCCCAAGACGTACTTTGAGAGCTGTGTCTACGACCAGTGTGCCACGGGTGGCAGCACAGAGCAGCTCTGCAATGACCTGGGGGCCTATGCTGCAGCCTGTGCTGAGGCAGGCATTGCTCTGGGAGACTGGAGTGCCGGCACTGTCTGTGGTAAGTCTTCTTGTCGACCTCCTTTGATTTCCTTGAATCTCAGAGATAAGGAATGGGGCAGTTCTGGTGGACTTTTCTCCACGTGTCAGCCAACCAACCACTTTGCTGGGCTAGCCCTTGTGTGAAGACACTCTTCCGGACAGGTGGAATCCCTGTCCTGCACTTCCTTTGCAATGGTGTGGGGGTGTTTGGGAAGTGTGCAACATCCCCACTTGGGAACAAATCCCCGTTATTAATCACACCTTATCCACTTCTGTTTCACTCTCTTTCATCCACCAGCTCCTACAACCTCGCCCCCCTTGCCAGGCACTACAACACGGCCTCCACATACAACAACATCACCGTCACCTGGGACGAGCACAGGTACTGTTGTCTCCCATCTGTGTTTTTTAGTGGCTGTGCTAAGCACTTCCCCTTGGCTGGCCATCCTCGCCTGTCCACGGGCATGGCATGGATGTGCATGGGTGTACCTGAGCCCTGCCGGACACAGGGAAAAGGTGGCCCCACCCTCACTCTACAACCTCTGCTTTCCTTTCTGCACCACGTTCAGCTCCACCAACAGACTGCAATTTTGCCTGCACTTTCGACAAGGATCTCTGTGGGTGGGTCCAGGCAGATTACAGCAGCATTGACTGGATAAGGAACAAAGGCCCAACGCCCACGCCAAATACTGGCCCTTCCTCTGACCACACAACAGGAGGTAGGAACGGCAGTCCGGACACAGGCAGAGGGGTGTCCCCGGGGAGACGGCAACAAGCATCTAACAGCGAACACAGACCACATCTTTCCTGGCCTTCCTCCAGAGCAGCTTGTCCAGTGTCCCCAAGGGCCAGAGGCTCCCTTTGGGAGGATTTCCAGCCCTGGCAATCAGTCTGTGCTACTCCCAGAGCAGGCGAGGACCTGCCATGCAGGGGAGTATGTAATGCACAGCTTGATGACCTGTCTATCTCTCGGGAAGAGGAATGGGTCTGTGTCTCTGTTAAGAGATACTGGCTTTTCCAGAAGCCGGAGATGAGGGTTCTCCATGTGGCAGAGCCATGTGAGGACCGTGGCAATGCTTTGGGGCTGTTGCCGTTGCCCAGTCCAAGGCCTACAGCTGCCATGGCCCTGAGAGCACATTCATAGGGGCACTTGGGTCTGGGGAGGGTCGTGGCTCGTGAAGGAGCTGTGTTTGCTCCCCCCTCCTTTTGCCTGCCTGAAACTGCAGCCGCGGTGCTCCCAGAACTGTGCTTGGGTTGTCCCTGGCTGCTTTGGGTAGCTCTGATGCACCTGTGACAGTGCGGCTCGTGCTTTGTTTCAGATGGCTACTACATCTTCCTGCAAGGGACTGCTGATGCTCTCCCCGGCTTTGTGGCCCACCTGGTCAGTCCGGTGTGCAGCTGGGAAGGAACGCTCTGCTTCCGCTTCTGGTACCACATGTACGGAACTGCTGAAACAATGGCCCTGCGGGTGTATGTGCAGAAGGACGATGAGCTAGTGCTCGTCTGGCGAGAAGTTGGGAACCATGGGGACAGGTGGCACTTGGGACAGGTCACGGTGCACACCACAGGAAACATGCAGGTAAGGCCACACGCTCTCGCTGCCACCTCAGAGGAACGGTGCTTTCTAATGGCTCTTCACGCATGCAGCAGGAGCTAATGCTGGGAACTATTCCTTCCCTCAGATTCTGCTGGAGGGAGAATGGGGTGAAGATGTGAGGAGCAACGTAGCATTGGATGATCTCTCCGTTGAAAAGGGATCCTGTGCAGGTACAAAGCTTGGCTTGGGGAAGGGCAGCTTGAGACATGTCACCGACTGAGGTGGCAGGCGGTGCTAGAGGCAGGAGCACAGCTTGTTTTTGGGCACTGATGCAGCCTGTGCCCGAGTCAGCTTTCCTCTGGGAGGCTGGAACTATGGCAATGCCCGCAGTCACTGTTTTAGTTCACATGTTACAAGGCCCACAGGGGAGACACTGACCACAGGTACTGAAGTGTCTTACCTGCTATTGTCACCCAGCTAAGCTGGTGGCAGAGCCCTTGAGTGGGACGGCTCTGCCTGAGATGACACGCTTCAATCCCTGTCCTGCGCATGCCTGGTCATGGAGCTGGGTACCTCAGAAGGGCGAGGGAACCAGCTGCCTGCAACAAAACTCCGCTGTTGGCGCACATCTCCTCTAACTCT